>PVIY010027589.1:0-34021 GCA_004026745.1 Myrmecophaga tridactyla
ATATGGAATAAAGATAAATAATAGGGGGAACAAATGTTAAAATAAATTTAGAGTGAAATGATGGTGATCAGGGAGGGGGAGGGGTGGGGGTATGGTATGTATGTATTTTTTTTGTTTTCTCTTTATTTCTTTTTCTGAATAGATGCAAATGTTCCAAGAAATGCTGATTCATGATGATGAATATGCAAGTATGTGATGATATTGTAAATTACTGATTATATATGTAGAACAGAATGATCAAAAATTACGAATGTTTGCATTTGTTTGGTGTTTTTTTGGTATTTTAAAATAAATAAATAAATAAATTACTGTGCAATCAATTCAGTATTTATTTTTCCTCCTTCAAGGACTTTTCTTTGGCTAATACTTTACCAGGTTTCCAGGTTCGAGGAAACTTTTACTTTCTGGTCCGTTTATGGATATTCATGCTGCTGTTTGTTTTGCATTGGAAAGGCAATGGCTTTGCACAGTTCTAGGACATTCTCTGGTGTTCCAAGTGCCCAGCCTGTTGTATCTCACATGGCTTCTGCTCACTGCACAACCTTACTGCTCTTAAGAATGAGCAATTTTGTTCTCAATTTTGGTTTCTCTTGGATCACTCAACCATTCTGCTCAGGGTTCTTTTTTGTTTTGTTTTTTGCATGGGCAGGCACTGGGAATCGAACCTGGGTCTCCAACATGGCAGGTGAGAACTCCATCTGCTGAACCACCATGGCCCACCCTCTGCCCAGGTTTTTGAAAAGCCCAGCCAATCTCCTAAGACACCTGGTTCAGCACACTGGGCATCTCCCCTCTTCTGCTGTCATCGCCCTCCTGTCCCCATCCTCCTTCGTTTCTTTTGTAATTAATTACAATGGTCTCCTAACTCTTCTCCCTGCTTCTAGTATCTCCATCTGAAATCCAGGGGCCATGTTGCTAACTGATACATCTTTCTAAATCATCAGTCTCATCAAGTCAGGAACTTGCAGATGCCTCCAACGTCAAGTCCAAACACATAACGGCAAAAGACCACTCATCGCCTTGCACGTTCCTCCTCTCATGCCTCATCATGCATGCTTTTTTCTCCCCATGGTAAATTTTCCAGTGACGCCATTCTGCATATAATTCCCTGAATATAACACGTCCTTTTAAGTCCCTTAGTGTTTTAAAATACCATTCTCTTCTCCCAACGTTTCCCACCACACATCCACCTGTCAAACTCTCATTTGTCCTACAAAATGCAGCTCAGTTCTCACCTCTTCTATGACTCTTCCAGAACAAGTTACCATCTTCTTTCCCTTGCACTTGCTTCTATAGCTGCACGTGTCGCAGAGAAGGAATAGAATGCATATGCATGTCTATGCGGTCCTCTACTGGCCCGTGAGCTTCAAGAGACACTGCCCTATTCATCCCTGTGCCCCAGAGCCTAGTACAGAGCCAGGCACACCAAAGGGGCTCAATAAATGTGTTTTTCTTTCCAGTTAAGTAGGACAGAATAAAATGAACAACCACCCACTGGAGAATTACCTTAATGACAGACCAAGTGCTCTTGAAAAACCAGTCCCTTGCAGCTAGCCAGGCAAACCTAAACTTACAAAGTTTATATCACAACCACAAAAATTCAACTGGATCAACAGCACTGTGGGAAGTGATTGAGCTGCTACAGTCAGAAGAGATGAGGGGCTGAAGGGCCAATTGAATATAAACCATTTAAGTGCAAGCTTTATTAAGTTAACAGTTCTAGTTGGAGTTGACAAGCATATGAACTATAAGAGCCAGGGAATCAGCATTCTTTTGTTCTTAACTTTGATCAGAACCTTTCTTAGATTACCCAGTCTGAATTTAACCTTCAAACTTTAATAAAAATGGGAAGATGGGTCCAAAGAAGAAAAATAAAAAGAATTAAGGTTTTGAAAAGAGGAGTGATAAGAAACATTACAATTGTTGGAAAAACAGTTTAACTTTTTGGAATTAACTTTAAAAACTTAACAAAGAAGGCCTGCAATTTTTTAGCTACAAGGAAGTTTGGAGAAAAATTGTTTAAAATTTTGAAAAAATTGAAAACAACCTACATGCTCAAAATAGATCAGATATTTAAATAAGCATCCATATATTTGATAGCCACTTAAAAAATATGATAAAGCAATATGAACAGGGAATTGCATTCAATAATATAGCTGTTAAGCAATTAGATCAAAATATATAGTAAAATTCAATTTTTCTAAATCTGCATATTTATAAATCTGCATCAGAAAAATCTGAAAGATAATATAACAAAATGTTGGCAGCAATTATCTCTGAGCTGTCAAGTTATAGATACTTATTTTCTTCATTTTGCTCATCTGTATTTTCTACATAGTCTAAAATCACCAAGTGCTACTTATTTTATTTTATTTTTTTTAGCATGGGCAGGTATCAAGAATTGAACCCAGGTCTCCAGCATGGCAGGCGAGAACTCTGCTTGCTGAGCCACTGTGGCCTACCCTACCAAGTGTTACTTATATAGTTTTTTGTTGCTTTTCTTTTTTAACTAAAATGATCGTGAAAATTGGCATGACTTAGCACTGGGTATAATGAGGAACCACTATAATTTGGTTTCCTTGGAGCATAAAATAAATATAAGACAAATTAGACATAAGACCAAAGGTAGTTATGGTGGCTCAGAATGATGGACCCCAGAAAAACATATTTGCATTCTTAATCCACTCCTGTGGATGTGAACCAACTGTAAATAGGATATTTTGATGAGCTTATTTCAGTTTAGTGTGAACCAGCAGGATAAGATCGTTCTTCATTCTATTACTAGAAGCCTTACAGAGAAGATCACAAAGAGAGAAGCCGTGGAGAGCAGCCAGAAGCTGGAAATCAACAGAACCTGTCATAGTAAGTAGAAGATCCCTCCACATGCACTGCCGTGTGCCACAAAAGCCAAGAACCCTGAAAATTGCAGACCAGGTACAAGTTCTAACCCTGGGAAGAAGCAAGCCTTCTAGCCTCCGAAACCAAGAGCCAATAAACTCCTGTTGTTAAGTCAACCCATTGCAGCCAGGAAGCTAAAACAGGAGGCTAGGATGAAGACAATTTCCTTCCCGCGATGTCAGGTTTAGGAGGTTAGTCTTTATTCTATAAGCAAGGTGGAGCATTGAATATTTATTTGTTCAGGAGAGAGACTTGAACACAACCGTTGTTTAGAAAGACATTTGAGAGGTAGAATTGGATTTGGTGACTAATTGGACTGGATGGAACTGAAGGGGAGTAGAAGCCAATAATTCCAACATAAGGTTTGAAGCCTAAGACGTGGTATAGACAATGAAGGCTTAGACAGGTCTAGAGAAAGAGGAGAAGGAGCAGTTTGGAAATGCAGAAGGAAGGACCCAAGTAAGATGGAGTCTGGAGATGCCCTCTAGTAGCCAGGAAATTGCTCCTGTCTATTCTGGGAAACTTGATGTGGATACTTCTCAGAGGTCAGACTGCTAAATAAAGAAGTAAATAAGTAAGTAAGTAAGAAATAATTCTTGCAAGCTTCAAATTTTTGGAACCAGAATTAGAGTTAGGATTTAGGAGGCCAAACTTACCAGAGCTGCTCTGAATCCATATGAATTTTCAGTAGTTTGAGATGAATAAATAGAATTGCTGTCACTGCTGATGTTCTATTTTGATAGTGTCAAATTATCCTTCGACAAGAATTCCTAGAGTGAGACCCAAAGAAAGATCCATCAAGAAATCAGAAGAAACTATATAGGAAGTAATTCCTTTAATCCTGACCATTGAAAGCTGAAAAAATACATTTACGGATCACAAAACCTGAAAAAAATTTCAAAGGAAAATGAGAAGCACAATCATTTTTAATCTCTTCATTGATACTTTAATATAATGCTTGACTAAATTATCCTTTATTCTTCTCCAAAGAGCTGGCTTGTTTTTATCTCTAATGTATAATGTATTCATAGTCATTTATAATTTCAGATAAGCTCCTTTGATTCATTCCAAACTAGAGCTTAATGAGAACTGAATTGAAGGCTGATATGACTTCTCATTGACTTCGTGATTTCAGCTCCAGGCTGAAACTTGGTAAAATGAAACAACGTTCTATGTAATCATTGAATTCAAAGAACATATATTGATTAAAGCGTGCAAGACTAATTCGTATCCTCAGTATTTAAAAGAGGAATAGGTATTCCAATACAGAAGCCCATCCATTTATGAGAACCAAGGGAATTTTACTCTATAGGGAAGTAAGTGTTTGGTGTTCTGTCAGAGACCCATTTTAGGTTGGTATTCTCTGAACACAATTCCCCCACTACCCTTCACTATAATAAGGACAGACTGATTTAAAAGTTAACCTAAGTCTGAATTCATTTCCTCTTTCACTTTTCTCAGGGGAGAGAAACCAGTAAAACCACACAGACTTTCAAGCTTTGATTGTGAAGACCATCTAGCCTCCTACACACAAGCCAAGCACATGCTTTTGGAAAACAGAGCTAGGTATCTGGATTTGAGTAGAAGCGCCTTCTTACCTGACAAAGTGAGCCCGCCCAACACATGTCATCAAAGTGTCAGTCTCTAACCGAGATGTCAGAGTGAGAGAAGATTTGAGAAGCATGCGTCTTAAAAGTCATTATAAAATACAGCCCACAAAGCCTGCAGTCCTGGGGAGCATGCCAGACTTGTGGTTCACAAGAAGCTCTTTCTTAACTGACATCTCCACAGTCAGGACAGCTTAGTGTCACGGTCCTGGGGGGAAGGGTGAGGAGCACCATTACATAAAGACTAATGTACTGGGCAAGCCAGGTTCTTCCAGGCAAAAGCTTTTCAGCAGAATCAGACTTGCTCCTAAATTTCAGAGCAAAACATCTCTTCACATCCCAGTGATATGTTTATTATTTTTCTATACTTTAAGAAGCCTTCCTATCTTCTTGTGGAGGCAGAAATATTTCCACAAGAAGACATATGATGGTACATTTTAAATGATCATACCAGCACATGCAAATGCTTACCATTACCAAGCACTTTCACAAAATCTCTCATTAAGCAAGGTGCAGACAATTATAATTCCTATTTAACAAATGAGAAAAACGGAGGCTCAGAGCTCATTATGCCGAAGGTCCCCAGATCCTTCGACTTCAAATCCCCTGCTCTTTTAAAAAAAAACAGACTATTTACCACGCTGGGTAGGATACTATTATAATGTTGAACTGCCCTGTTGTGTCCAACACTGGCCTCCAGATGGGAGTTTGCAGCACAGGCAGGCAGCAACAATGGCTTTAGAGGGTTTGTGTGGCAACTGGGACAATGCAATGTGTTTGAAAATCTCTCCCTAAACACCATTGCTGCAGTGTGAAGACGTACAATGACTTGCATCTTTGCAGCTTACCTATGGACTGACACTCAAAGACCCGTGTGCTCTCATGCTGTGCCCTGGACTTTGAGGGCACTTAATGGCCATTTTTACCTCCCAGAAGATCCAAGAACCTCCTTAAGATGGAGAATTAGAATGGGTCTATTCTAAAAGACCCACTCTAGCCATGGGCTTGCATGTATAATATCACCCAGAATAATAATTGCTGTTATAAATATTGTTATAAAAAATTAACATAATTATTGCTTGCCATACAGTAAGTACTCAGTAAAACATAACAGTGTTACTATATGCCAAGCATAGAGACAAGGATTTTACATGCATCTTCTCATTTCATCACAATTTTAAGAGGTATTGCCATTATCCCCATTTTACAGGAGAGAGTGAAATTATAGGACACTAGATAATTTTCTCAAAGTTGCAAAGCCAGAAGGTGGTAAAGTTATAATTAAAACCCAGATCTGTCTCACTCCAGAGCCTGGGATGTCATTATGAAGTTCTTAATATTGTCTTAAATCGTTGATTTCTGATAGAACAATTCTCCTTTGTAGTACCCCAAATGGAGCAGAGTCTTGTAACTCTTTCCAGGGCTACCTCCTTTTGCACAAGATTCATCCATCATGCCTGCCTAGTAGCTTCTATTTCAGTCTGCCTTCCATTCTTCAGGCCCAGAGAAATCATCAAAATCAGTTCATTTCTCAGGTCCGTTCTATGAACATCTGTTGGCTAGAGCATGTCAGAAGTACCTGTCTGAGCCTCCTGGCTTCTGTCTGATGCACACTCTAGCACAAGGCCCTATCTGTAGAGCAGAGATAATGGAAACCAGTCAGTCCTCTTTAATACACAGTCTTAGCCTGGACCTTCCACATGTGCACTTATCACATCAGCCAGGACCAGGATTCCCAGATCCTACCATTAACTTCAGGAATTCAAAGTTTAGAGACACTCAGAGAGCAGAAAGTAATTTTGTAAGGTCTTGTAAGGGTCTATGTATAGACTAATTGAAAGCACTAAAGCATCTTGGAACTCATGCCCAGTAACTTACCTCTGTCTGTACTGACATCTTTGCTTATATGCTAATCATTTTTCTATTTCTTTCAGTTCCATTCCCCTACCATTTCCCTGTTCTGCTCAGTCTTTCATCTGCACACTATGTTTCTCAGACTTCCTTGCTTACTGATTTCCATCTGGGTTCAGCTAATGAGAGCCTGAAGTTTCAAGTGGGGTGCAGGAGGATACTGAGACAGGAGGAAAGGAGAAACTAGAATATTTTCCCCCTCTCTGTTCAGGCAACATCTCCAGCAGCATTTGCCTCAGCCTATTGTTCCAGCTCCTATCAGACAGCCATGCCATTTGTTTTCTCAGGTCCCTCAGAGCAGCCCCTTGCTTTCAGCTCCCACCAGTGGTCCTACTTTCTGGACCCTAGGAGTACCAGTTTCTCTGTTAGTCACTTCAGCCCTAAGAGTGGTAGCTTCCTTTTGTTGCTAATTTCTGGGCTACCTCATTATCTCCTGTTTTGGCCATGCAGTGCTTCCAAAAACTTTGTAACTAGTTCCCCACACTAAATTCCCTCTATTTAATTTCCTGATGAGGACTCTATTTTCTTAACTAGACATTGAGTGATTTATTTGCTATCCCGCTGGTTTGGGGGCAGAGAGGCAGAAGGATACAGGAAAAGGGGGACAGAAATGCTGGGCAACCAAACTCTGGGAAATGGTCTAAAGTGACAATGGGAAGGGAGCCTGGTATCATAGGAGACTAGTTAGTGCCTGCTTGGGACCCCAAACCCATTTTCCAACTACCCTTAGCACTTGTGCATGTTTTCTAACATTGGAAAGTCATTCCTCAAAAGTTGCAGCTTACCATCACTTGGTTCTTCCCATACCCAACAAAGGGTGAAAAATCCTCAGATCTCAGCTATGAGGTCCTAAGTTCACACTGCCCAGATTAACATTTTGGCCTGCCTGCCTGTCTATGGCTATGTATGTCAGCTTCAGCCACCAATCTTGAGGTTAAGTCTGAGATGAAGTTCCAGCCACCCATCCTCTTCCTTATACTTGTCTGTTCCCTCGGCTTTCTCCTGTTTCCTCCATTAACTGTAGCAAAATGGAGAATTGTAGGGACCCTCAGGCTAATCATGTGGCTGGAAGGCCATTCATGGTATCAGGAGACAAGAAGCTCTTACCAGCACTGGTGCTTGAACCATATCATGTTCATTATGAGATATTCTACCTCCTCTCCATGCTTAACTTAAAAACTCTGATCTTATTATTAATCAGAAAACCTTTCATCTCCCCTCTTTTAGAGCATGATGCTCCACTTTCTACCATCCCAGTGATTTACTTTAAACCAGTCCAGAGAAGGCAAGGAGTCAATAGATTTAGACCCTCAAAAATGCATACCTCTCGAGAGTGGAAACTTGAAGGCTCTCCATATGCACCCACATTCTATCCCAGAGAGTCTATCATTGTAAGATTTTCTTAGCATGTACTACCTTTTCATGGGCACCTCTGTGAGGACCCCATACAAATCGTTGTTTTTTATGACCTGGTAATATCTAGCACAAACCACATTGCTCTTCCCACTTTCAGTTCAGGTCAGGATCTCAATGGAGCCCACCAGAGCCAATGGTGCTAGAGCCACTTGACCAACCTGGCCATATCCCTTTTGGGGCTGACAGACAATGCAGGGACACCCCCCCTCAAGCCAGTGTCCTGACATCTCCTACTCATACAGAAACCTATCTGTTGTTCTTACCCAGCAAGGGATAGTCTGACTTTCTGGCTGAAACACTATCACATTCTCCATTTAAGTCTAGTCCCAAGATTACAGCTGTCTCCTCTTCATCCCTCTCCTTTTGAAGCATATTCAAAAGCCTTGTGTCACTCATGATGCGTCCACTACTGCTATTCATTTCCTTCCTGAGTTTGGCTGCTATGATGGACCATTGTTTTTATTCAGGTGTGGCTGGATACCACAGGAAGTTTAACATTTCTCACCCTAGCCCAACCCAAAGTAATCACGGTATTCCTCTCTTAAATGTTGGAGGGGAGTTAGCAAAGCAACAGGATAATACATGGCCATTTGTGGAGTTTCTATTTTAGTCAAATACCTGGAGAAACAAAATGAGGTAAGTGTCTGATAATTTAAAGCAATTTTATAACGATTAACATGGGTAACAAACACTGGGAACTGTTCTATAGCTGCTTATTGAAGTGTGCTTTGAAAATTAAAAAAATTAATGGGTATATTACAGCATAGCACAGAAATTCACATTTATCTCTAAGATAAAATGAGACAATTCAAAGAAATGTCAATGACCTCCTTCAGGCTAGCTGCTCTACTTGGTCAGAGGGATGTATTCTTAAGTCTTCACTTAAAGGTTCTTCAGGAATGAAGATAGAAGAATTCTCAGGGGGCATTCAAGGCCCATGCCTTCTACTCTTTTGTCCTCCAGGCAATTCCAACCATGTACTTCCTCCACCCTTAAGCAATATTTTACACCACTTGCTGCACTAAAACTTAGAAAAAGGCAATGTGTGAACAGCTTAGGAAAATTCTCTGTAGGAAGGACTCTTGCTTCTTTTTCTAATGGGGGAATGGAAAATTCTCAACAGGAAACTACAGGGCATGGACTTAGGGGATAGGAGCCTCCTAGCCTCTTGGCCTGAATGAAAAAGCCAAGAAAATCCTCAGGGTTCAGAGATGGAACAGCCCAACTTAACAAGAAGGGAGTGATTAGGGCTCTGTACTACTGTCATTTTGAGCCATTTCATTCTTTTTTGGGGGGTGGAGGTGAGTTCTCCTATACACTTTAAAATATTAAGTAGCATCCCTAGTCTCTACCCTCAAGATATCAATAGCACTAGATACCCAGTTGTGACAAGCAAAAGTGTCTCCAGACATTGCCAGCATGCCCCTGGTCAAGAACCACTGAGTTAGGGGGAATTGTAATTTAGCTAGTAGCAGAGCATTTGTTTGCTTGGAGTATTCTCTGCGCCAAATAGGACCCAGTGAAGGGGCTATGATAGTAGTAGGTAAGGAAGGATTCAAGATGCAAGGATTCAGATCCCTGTGCAGACCACCATAGGACTAACACTGCCTGAGCTGAGTACCACTATGAAAGGCAGGATACATCCCAGTGTTGCCAGGGTCACACATGGCTGCTCAGGCTGGGCGCTGCACAATTCCAGAAGGTGCCATTCACACAAACTATGATATAATTGGTGCCCCATGGAGTTATACAATGCAGCAGCTTGGATGTCACAATTTTTCAGCCATCTGTCTCCTTTCTGGTAGGGAACAGATTGGGAAGAAGGAAGATTAAAACTAGTAAACAATACATATGGGTCAGAAAATCATGAATCACCATGTCTCAGTTTAAAAATGGGATGCCACTTCCAGATGGCACCATATTCTCAACGATTAAAACAGGGCTTGAAATCTGAAAAATGTTGTGAAAAAAATTTGTTTCACATTTCTCTTTTGTTGTCATGACTACTGAATTTCTTGAATGCAGAAGAGAAGTTGGGTGGTACAGCAGAACGAGCTTGGGATTTTTCACAAGATCTAGACTTAAATCACTTTTCTACCACCACTGCCACCTAAGAGTTGTATCTGTCCTTAGTCAAGTTACTTAACAGAGTCTACTTTCTAGTGGTCGCCTGGAAATGACCATAATGATACCTGCCACAGAGTGTCGGGAGGATTAACAGAAGTGAAAAAGTTATCGTTTTATTTTTTAAAACCACCTAAAATTCACATTGGCTTATTGTACCAAGGAAGGGAGGATCCCCCAAACTGACAAATAAACCAGCAAAACAAAGAAAATATTCAAATTATTGGCTTGGAGTAACAAAATAAGTTTTTCAAAATCATAGTAGAAACAGCAGTCTTAAAAGAATAATCTTTTCGATTGTTCAAAAGCTGCACGTTGTAAAAAGTAAAAGCTTTGCGTTTCGAAGTGCAGAAGCCTGAAAGATTCAGAGTACACATTTTAAACCATGAATCAAAGAGCACATAACAGGAGAGGGAGAAAAGAGAATCCTCTCCAGACTAGGGGAAGCTGGAAGCCAACCACAAGAACATCTAGATGGAAGCTCCAGATTAGTTTGTAAAGGGCAAACTCTTCAAAGATTCAGCTGTGCAGTGCCCAGGGCCACCTGGGGCAGCCACAATACAGTAGAAATGGCAGCACCATCCATTTAGGGCAGCACACTCTGCAAATGGCTCCTGGTGGAGTGAAAATGAGATTTGGATACTTTCCACGGCCCCTCAGAGAGGTGCCAAAATTAGTCGAGAATCAAAAGCCAGCTCTACTGCTGAGGGTTCACTGCAGCTCAGAGCAGCCAATCATGGCAGAGGCTAAGGGACCTAGCAGCCCAAGCAGAGAACCAGATGGAGGCTGCACTGAGTCGCAAGTGATGAGGTTCTAGCTGCAGCTGAGATCGGCCCAAGAAGGAGGGGGAGAGCCTCACTCAGCATGGAAGGATCGCTGTGGTGAGAGTACAGGACACAGCTACCTCAAAGAGGGACTTGGGGAGCAGCTGCAGTAGACAGAGAAGCCAACCGCCAGGACCTGTGAGGCAAGCTACTGCTTCGAGAAGGCCAGCAGGTTGGGGGATGAATTCTGAGACCCAGTCCCCAATGCTACCTACAGCCTTGCCAGACTCTCCAGAGGAACTAGATGGGCCAGTGGGGAGGGAAGGAGAAGAAAACCCTAAGGGACTGAGTTTATGCCAAAAGTGATTGAATTACCTTTAATTAGGCAGATTAAGTATGCATTCTCAGAGAAAAGGGTGGCTGGGTGGAGAACATCTGAGCCACATTACTTTGGCTCATATTAAGAAATTACATGTTTGCCTACCTGAACTCACCTTGGGCAAAAAATTCATGACCACAACACCGACCTTCCTGTTGATTGGAATACCATTTTCATCACATATGAAACACACATATACAATATGTATACTGACATCTGTTTCTCTTCTAAGATGGTGTTCAACAGATTTAGGCTCAGAAATTCAGACTGGCTTCAGTCTGCAGCTTTCATTTCAATTATATTTAGATTCTTTATTTTGCTGCAGTCCTTTCCCTAGAAGCTGCCAACTCCCTAAATCATATCAACCCTTTAGATAGCTTTAACTAATAAAGTTGCATCATCTCCAGGCTCCTCAATAAGTGCATATCTATTCATTTGAAATGTTCACGGTTGGGCAGGAAGCAGCTTCTACCGGACAGGGGCGCCAATTCTGTGCATGAATTCCCAACTCCACCACCCAGGGATATCCCCTGGATTCCTTGAGATTTGCCACAATGAAAGTATTTACACCACCAAAATCAAGACATGCTATAAATCTGGTTTTGTGTTTTCAGAGAGCCACTTTCCCAGCACAGCATAGATTAGTCTCTGAAGGGCCTTCCAGCCTCAGGACTCTCCAACATAACTAACATAACACAAATGGATTGAAAGTCCAAAATGAATCTGGACACTTAGTTTTACTACATCAAGACCCCCAGAAATATGTAATTTGGAAAAATGCAACCTAAGGAATTATATATGTTGTCCTTTTTTCTCTCCCTTTCGGTCCTAGAGAGATAGGATTCTTGGAGGTTACTAAAATGATGTTATCTGCATTCAAATCAGGTGAACAAGAGGCAGCTTTGACCTAGAAGAATGTGACACTTTGGGTTGTGAAGGGAGAATAAATAACATCTTCTTGTATCAGTCTGTCCCAGGAGGTGCCACGTTATTAAATATAACTGCTTGAACAAATAGTTCTTCTCCTCTTGGGAGAACTGGCTCTTGTTCTGCTACTCCGATGACAAGCTGCACAAAGCCGATTAGTCAGAGAGCCTGCATCAGGTTAAAATCCTCTCCTGACTCTTGTGGAAAAGCTTAGTTAAGTCTCAGTTAGAATCATCCTAGAGAGTCTGACCTGTGTGGACCACAAAGCCAAGGGATGGCAGTCCCACGCCACGAGCCTGTCTGCTGGTGGAGAGCCAGGCAGATCCATCAGGTGGACTCCTCCATCCAATGTGCTTGTGTTACTGTGCTCTTTCAGCTGCAAGCGTTCCTTACTTATCATAGCCCTCCGTTGAGGTACCCCCTTCAACCAACCTTACTTCCTCTAGTCTCCCCTCGACCAAAAATTCAGTGATATAATCACAGACTAGAGAACCCCAATAAATATCTCATAGAGAGTCTGCTTCAATCCTTTGACCACCTAGGCCCAGAAAAGATGGTCAGCTACCCAAAATAATAGCAAATCCCTTTCAAAGGCAGAACTAGAACTCAGGACTGCCAAGTCCCAGTCCAGGGCTCTTTCTGTTGACATTCTGTCCTCTTCTCTTCCACGTTCTCCTCTGGGAGCTGGAGAGAGAAGTGGCACCCTTGGGGGAAGGGAGATAGCATCTTCATTACCTGTCTACTACTGTGGGCACAGGTTTCAGTGATCCCTACTGTGAGAATGTCAAGGTCCTCCAAATGCTCAAGCACTGGACAGAGATTTCATAAAATTTAATTTGTGATGCAATCAATTAATTATTTGATTGTCTTTTTTTCTTTTTTTTTTTTTAACTTTCTGATGTATCCCTCCACCCCTAAATAATAGCTGAATTACTAAGCCACAGAGAAGAGACTTTAATCAGGGTATTTTAATGCTTCCATTTAGAAATAATTCAGAACAAATGAATAGTAAGCCTTGCTTCATCCATCTAATTGAATAAACATCCCCCTGGGCCCTCCCATGATGCAAGCAACAGAAAAGAAAACAGAATCTTTCATTTAATTTTTCAGTGTGAAGAAGAAACAGTTTCTAAACAACAAAGACCTTATGGAATTATTCTGGCCTCAAGCTAGCTAACTCGAACTTTAAAAGAAAAAAAAGTTACATTGCTTAATGTTTTCACAAATTTCTTTTTAGGGCACAAATCTTAAATAATAAGAATAGATTTTCTTGTCTAGTGATACAAACATATTTTAATGGAAGAATAGTGGACCTGTGTTTTCATTGTTTTGTTGCTTGACTTAAACTTGGATGCATCACACTGTCTGGATGGGATAAGCTAGTTCATTTTTATATCATATGTAGAACTGCTCAATTACACAGTTAGATGGTATGCTCACCAGAAGTCCCAGAGACCTGCTCCCTCATCTTACAGATGAGAGAAGTTCTGGACTCGCCCAAGGTCATAAAGCTAATTAGCCTTAGAGCTAGAAATAGAACTCATGTCTCCTGACTTCACACTGGAGACGGCTGATCATTCTTATTAGTTTATAAAACATTTTTACCTGCCATTCCTATGAGTTTTCATTACATATATTCTATTTCTAATAAATGTTTGCTCCTCATAGTTATACATCCTTACTTTTTACATTCTATAACATCAGAATTTATTTGACAATAGCTCTTCTTATTGGTCCTTAAAGCGTCCCAATTTTAGAAAAGGCCCAGATTTAGGAGTCAGATAGGCCCAGAGTTTGAACCCCAATTCTGGGAAAGATGGTAAAAGTGGGTAAGTTATTTGAGCTACTTAAGCCTTTTGAGCCTCAATTTCCTCATCTAAAAAATGGAAATATGAATGCCTATTTTAGTAAGAGTAATGCAAATGCTTAAGATGGTGCCTAGATTTGGGAAGAAATTTCTTTTGACATTTTGAAATTCATTGGATTTCTGATCTGTCTAGATGGATTAATTCATTCACCAAATATTTATTAGGTATTTTGATGTGCCAAATTTTGTCCCAGATGCTGGAGCTACAATAGTTGACCTGATGGACAAGACACTGCCCTCTGTGGCTCACCTCCCAGTAGGGGAAAGACAGGCAATAAATAAATAAGAATATACATAATTAAACAAGATAATTTCTGAGAGGACAAGTGCTGTGAAGGAAATAGCAGGTGGCGTGCTGGAGAACACTTAGATGAGGAAGTATGGTGATTTAAAATAAAGTGTTAAGGAAGGCAACTCTTAAGGAAGGGGGTGACATTTGACCTGAAAGATTAGTTTTTTCCATAGAAAAAGTTAGAGGAAAAGCACCCCAGGTAGCAGGAAGAACAAATAAGACATAGAAATAAAAAGAAATTTGGCAAGTTCAAGGGACAAAAAGAAAATTAGAAAATTATCTCAGAAGGAGGCCAGGTCATGAGGGCTCTGGGGCTGTGGAGAGAAGTTTGGGTTGATTCTGAGGGCAGGAAGCCACTGGACAATTTCAAGGAGCAGAAGTACAGTATTAGAGCAAGAGCCCTGGGGCTTCTGCATGGGGACTAGATTATACCAAAACACTACTGGAACTGAGGCACCAGTAGGAGGCTCCTAGAGTGGTCCAAACTAGAGATCATGGTGGCTTGGGCTCGGGTACCAGTGAAATGGACAGAAGTTGGATCTGGGATGCATTTGGGAGGACAGGACCTTCTATGGATTGGCTATGCAATGCAGAAGAATTTGAGGCGTTAAAATGGCAAATGAGTTTCTGACTTGAGCAACTGGACAAAATCCCTGAGATGGAAAGATGGTGGGCAAGAGATCTGAGGGAATGGAAATCAAGACTATTGTCCTGGACCTGAAAATTTTAGATGCTTTTTTTATACATCCAAGTGGAAATGTCAAATATGTAGTTGGGAATATATGCCTGGAATTGGGGGAGCAATCTGAACTAGAGATATTGATTTGGGAGTTGTTGGTATACAGATGGTATTTAAAGACACAATCTGGATTCCACTGCTACTAATTTACTAACTATGGGAATGAACTGCTGCTGTCAGTGTAAAGAAGTTTTGCTGCAATGGCACGCTCAGACTCGAAAAAGCATGCAGAAAGCAGTATGTCCTTCTCCCTTCTCCAACTTTCCAGGCTCCCTCGAGTGCTCCCTACTGACAGAGTCTAACAAAGTCATCTGACAAAGCGGAAATGCAGTTAGCACAGTTCCTGTCCTCACGTCACAAAGCAAAGCAGACAAGTTGATTTGGATCTTAAAGACAACAGTTTAATAACTGACTCAAATATATTCTGCAGAAACTAATTCTTTGACACAGTGATCACATAGCAAGCTGACTTGTCTTCTGTCTTCCTTTGCAAATTTGGGAAGAATACTGCTTTACAATTAGTACCTTTAACGACTCAAAACAGAGCATACCTGTGTGATTTCTTTTATTTTGCCCCCAAGAAAACATTTTTCTATAAGTTTATCCTGGACTGTTTTTTTTTTTTAAATTGCAATAGATATAATCAAATGCCATGTCAGGAGAAAGGAGGAGATTTAAAAATTTAGGAGGCCAAAAAAGACAGTGAGAAAGGGACTGGGAAAGAGATTTGGAAAATGATAGCTAAGAGCAACTTTGAGAGGAGAACCAAAATGGATATGAAGGATATTTCTTAAGTTTTGCAGAGAGTTAATACAAAGACTACTCTAATTCACCTCCCTATAAAATCTGCAATAAAATATTCACTACTCAGAAATGTATTGGGGACTTGGATATTATTATTATTATTATTATTACTATTGGTAGTGTATACATTGGTACAAAAGACAAAGGAAAAAAAGTATATTATAATAATTAAATTTCCCTCCCACCTTATCCTCCAAAGAGATACCCTTAAAGGTATATCTGCTCCAAAAAGATACCAGCAGATTCCACTTTCCATTTTTTAATTTGTTCTTTCAGAAACATTTCCCTTATGTGTTGTTGTTGTTATGATTATGTAAACAGAAGCATGCTACATAGACTATTCTGTATTTTGATTCTTTCAGTTCTATTATGGAGATCATATGGCTCTACTTTATTTTTATTGCTGCATAATATTCCACTGTATGGATGTGCCATAAATTATTCAGATATGATGGGTATTTGGGTTGTTTACAATTCTTTCGCTGTCGTAAATGATGCCCCAATGACTATTCTTATTCATAAGTCAGTTTGTACATGTACAAGTAAATATTTACGTTTAAATCCTAAAAGTAAAATTTCTTCATTAAAATCATAAATTTTAATTTTTGAAAATATGGCCAAATCCTTCTCCATAACCATTGTATCAATTTACACCCCACCAGCTATATATGTGATATTCTATTTCTTACTTTACATTAGCAAATTTTTTTATCTTTGACAATATGATATGTGGCAAAAGTGATCTCATTGTATTTAAAAACTCATCACTTTTATTATGGTTGGGATTAAAAAACATTTCCAAGCCATTTTTTCATAGTTCTATGTTTTATTTTGGAGGCATGAGAAGAGAGCTGCTTTATGGCTGGGTTAAGAGCAGAGGTCTCCTCAATGACCAAGTGACAGGAAAGAATTTCACCAAGGATTTCCAACAAAGGCACAGTTCCCAGTACATTTTAGATTAAAGTGTCAACTTGGAACTGAGCCAAGAGTATATTCTCACAACTATAGCCAAACTGTTTGTGATGGTTAGGTTCTAGTGTCAGCTTGGTCAGGTAATTGGCGCCCAGTCATCTGGTCAGACAAGCACCGGCCTGACCATTGCTGCAAGGATATTTTGTGGCTGGTTGATTAAATCATCAGGCAGTTGATTGAATCTGTGCTGATTACATCTGAGATCAATTAAGGCATGCCACCCACAGTGAGATAATTCAATCAGCTGAAAGCTTTTAAGGAAGCAGAGAGACTCTTTCATTGCTTCTTCAGCCAGCGAGACTCCTGTGGAGTTTGTCCAGACTTCATTGGAGCCACCAGCTTCACAGCCTGCTCTATGGATTTTGGACTCTTCCATTCCCATGGTTGTATGAGACCCCTTTATAATCTCATATTTACAGCTCTCTCCTATTGGTTCTGTTTCTCTAGAGAACCCTGACTAATACACCCAGTTAAATTTGAATTTCAGATAATCAATGAATATTTTTTGGTGTAAGTATGTCCCAAATATTGCATGAGACATACACTAAAACATTTATTTTAACACAATATATCTTTTATCACTTATGTCATTGAAAACAAATTTTTTATTTTAAAATAAAAATTGATCATTTAATAAAACACAAATGGTAAAATTGAAATCATACATAATTCAGCTTCCAGCAATAATTACTGTTAACATCTGATGTGTATAGTTTCCGTATCAGCCAGAAATATGCTTTTTATATAAAATTAAAACTTGTACTTTTTACTGTAATATTTTGTAATCTATTTTTTCTTTAGATGATATATCATGAACATTTTCCTATGTAATTGGAATTATAATTGTGAATGTCATTTTTCATTACAAACTTTTAATAAAAACCTCAATAATCCTATATTTTCTGTGTGTAACATTACATCAAGAAACATTTCCCCTAGCCATTAAATATCTCTTAAAATAGCTGAATTGTATTTTACTATATTTCTATACCATAATTTATTTAACGAGCCTCTTGCTGTTGTAGTTTAATGAGGTTTTGGGGGGAGAAAGTAGAACACCACAGATAAATACTTCCACACATCCAGGACTATTTCCAAAGGATAAACTTCTACCTATGAAATTACTGGATTAGATAAACCCTAGAACATTTGATACATTTCTGATACAAATTTCTTTCCAGAATATTTGAACAAATTTTCACTCACACCAGTACGAGAAAGCCCATTTCTGCATTTTCATACTGGGAATTCACATTTTGATCTTTACAATAGTGCCTGTGACAATAAGTGTCACATTGCTGTTTAATTTTTATTTCTTTTTATTAATGATGTTAAACATATTTATTATTTCCTATATACGCTAGCTGTTTGTTTTTCTTATTTTGTGAATTTCCTTTTCTTATACTCTTCTCATTTCATTTTGGAGTCAGGGAAGGAATCATCATTCAACTGTTTACAAAGAAGTTATATAATGGATAGTGGAATGGTTTTGAGGAAAGTACGTGTTTCTCCTGTCAAAAAGGTACACAGGGCGGTGCAACGGTGGCTCAGTGGCAGAATTCTCACCTGCCATGCAGGAGAGCCAGTTTTGATTCCTGGTGCCTGCCCAGGCCAAAAAATAAAAATAAAAATAAAAATGTGCACAATGCTGTAACATCAAATGTTAACCCAATAAAACTGTTTATAGAAACCACAGAAAACATGATCCAGGCACATGACTTCATGGTGATATAATGACACAAGTCTAGTATTTAGTAGCTATTATTTTTAAAAGCCAACATTCATAGAGGTCCAGCCTCTGTGCTAAGCACCTTCTATGCATTATCTCATATAATCCTCTCCCACCCTTCCAAGTTGGGCACCATCAGGCTGCCCTTATGACAGATGAGGAAACTGAAATATGGAAAGGAGGAAAGTCTCAGAGATGATAAGTGATATGACCAAGGTAATTTATGTGTCCTTAAACTGACTTTTTATATCGACCAAATCTTTTGACATTTTTCAAACGGCTATGCATCTGTTTCCTTGACTAGAATATAACCCCTCAAGACAAGGCTCATGTCTTCATTCTTCCACAGGCTTTTCTCACCTCTCCTTTTTTCTCTTACCTTCGCTGTCATTGAACTTCACTGATAGGCCACAATAAGAAATTAGCAAATATTCAGTGACCAGTGGAATCTAACACTTGCTCTTACACCACCTGGTCCAACCCACATTTTTTCTCATGTTCTGCCAGGGAAATGGCCTCGTACCAGAATGGGCAGAGAAACTCAGTGGTTCTTTCTTTTGTCCTTTCTTACCTTTGTTCTTTGCTTGGAAGCACTGTGTGGATATATCTGTCAGCTGGCACATTTTTATATCGTAGTCCCTAAGTCTTTCTGAAAGGTCAGCTCTTCTCACCAGTTCCCCTGTATCTTGGTTACACTGACCCCACACCAGCATTCCAGTTCAGTAGGTCATCTGATACTGTTCAGTGATAGGGATCATGACATTATTAAATGATCAAGCTTTCAAATCCGAGAAACATCACATGGGCCCATATCACCCTGCTTTTAAAATGCAACATTAATGCATTAAGGTCAAAGCTATGTATCCATTACCAGCCTTTAAGTTAGAAGTCTGGATGGAGGCTACAGTTTGAAAACAAATTGAGTGAACTTGTTCTTAAGGTGATTTCACTTCCTTGGAAGTAGAAAATCAAGAGTGCCCAAAAAGACAATGAATAAAAGGGCACTGTTGTTTTTATTTTCCATGCTTAGGTACATTTTTTAGTTGGTATTAAAGTATAGGCTGGGGGCAGGCCATGGTGGCTCAGCAGGCAGAGTTCTCACCTGCCATGCCAGAGACCCAGATTCTACTCCCGGTGCCTGCCCATGCAAAATATATATATATATAGGCTAGGAAAAAAATAAAAAGGCAAGAAAGATGGCAGATATTTTATGTATCCATCATTAGAGTTCACGGCGAGCCATCCATAAATGATTCATCGGGTGTTCTCTGTAAGACTGCAAAATTACCATATGTTTATCCACACATATTCCAGTACAGAGGCAATCACAGGATCTCAAAAGGAACAAAAATACTGTCATGGTCGGGTTCATGTGTCAACTTGGCCAAGTGGTGGTACCTGTTTGTCTGGTTGGGCAAGTGCTGGCCTGTCTGTTGCAATGAGGACATTTCATAGAATTAGATCATGATCACGTCAGCTGCATCCACAGCTGATTCCATTTGTAATCAGCCAAGGGGAGTGTCTTCTGCAATGAGTGATACTTAATCTAATCACTGGAAGCCTTTTAAGGAGGATTCAGAAGAGACAGGCTCTCTTCCTGCTTCAGCCGGCGAGCCTCTCCTATGGAGTTCATCCAGACCCTCCATAGGAATCGTTGGCTTCACAGCCTGCCCTGCAGATTTTGGACTCTGCGTTCCCGCAGTCACGTGAGACACTTTTATAGATTTTATATTTGTGATTGTTCCTCGTTCATTCTGTTTCCGTAGAGAACCCTAACTATTACAAATACTAATGTGGAACAGTAACACCTCCTAATATACATAATTTTTGTTGATTAGATAACAAAAACTTTTTGAGCCTCTATTATGTGCATGGTTCTAGGTGAGAACGCCTCCTCCATCCTCCATGCTCATCCCTACCAAGGAAGCTCAATTAGTATGACACCACTAGCATCTCTGCTTTACTGTCTCCTCCCGAGAAGAAGCACAATGATAGAGTTGAGCATGCTCAGGTGAGCCTATCTATCTTTTCTCTTTGAGAGTGAGCAGCCCAGAGGGTGTGGGAGTTTTCCTTTGCTTCCCCATAACCCAAGTCTTATGTGGGCACTTCACTATCCTTCCCCAATCTAGGACAGCCTGGGACTGAATAGGTAAGTCTACTTAATTCTTGAGATCAGATTGAGGAATTGCATTTGCCTCTTACCATAAATTGTATCTCTGATTCAGTGTTTATTTAATAAAGATGGCATTTTGGTCTTCCATTTGCAACTCTTTGACTTATGCCTTAGTCTGTTATGAATTCAGAAAGAAAAGAAGGATATAATTTGTCTGGTGCTTTCTCAATAAGTGCAACATTTGTTGAGCTGGGGATTGAAAATTCCCACACTGAAAAATTGAACAAATGTGTGGAATTGGGAGATGGCAAAATATTCATGTGGAGAGGTTTCCAGTAGGGCTGGGAAATGTGGCTGTGAGCCTTGAACTTTAGTAGGTAGGCAAACATTTTGATCTCAGTGGTTTGTAGAGGTTTATGTTCGGCCAGCTTTACCTGGCCCAATAGACGGGAGACTCTAAGCTGACAACATGCTGTGTTAATCTTGATGAGTGAATGTACCAATAGGGCTTTTTCCACAGGCTAATGACTATTTAAGTCATCTCAAATTTTGTAATGGTGCTTAAAGTACTCTTTAGCAAGACCATATTTTTAGGGAAGGTCCAATATAGCCACAGTCATGGACTAAAATATAATATGATGCCAATACTTCTTAGGAACTTAAAAATGAGTAGAAATTTCGGGAGTGCAAGGGTAGTTCAGTGGTAGAATTCTCACCTGCCATGTGAGAGACCTAGGTTCTATTCCTGACCCATGCACTTCCCCCCCAACTCCCTCCCACAAAAAAAAATTTCAACATATATGGGATAGTTACATGGAGAAAGAATGAAATGTGACCCCCACCATCCAGCATACAAAAAAATGAACAAAACTTTACAATGTGACTTATTATGTTTACTTCCCTCTATATCTTGATTACACTGACTCAAAATCACCAGCCTCCCAATTCATCAAGCCACCTGATACTGTATAGTTATATTTAAAAAGCATTTCCTGTGCCCCTATTTTATGTCAGGTGCTCTGCTAGGAACAAGAAATACAGGGCACCCTCACCTCGAAGTGCCCCATTCCAAAGGCCATTACAGCACAAGGTAGAAGTGCTACAATAAAAGTAGACATTGAATGCTATGGCAGCACCAAGGAAAATGGCTGATATCAACTTAATAGACAGAAACAATTTGGAAGCTTCCAGGAAAAAAGCAATGTGTTACCTGAGTCTTCAAGGATTGGAGTAAGATCCACTTTCAAAAATAGGACAGAGAAGGGAGGAATATTCCAGGCAGAAGGAGTTATCTGTCCTCAGAGAAGACAAATTCAGAGAATTATAGTCTACTTGAAGAGAAGGGGAGCCACCCCAGGTGAAGGGTTAAGGAATTAAGAGTAGGACAAACTTGACCTGAGGATGACCTGCAAGCAGGTGCCTCAGGTGAAGGAACTGCAAACAGTTCCTTGAACTGCTTGAGAATAGGGAGTTCTGCATACTGGGCTGTAAATAAGGCTGGCTATCTTGCTTAAAGAATGTAACAAAACAAGTCCCAGGGCTCGCTTGTTTTTGTGCTCATACTCACAGCTGTTGTTTGTATAAGAAACTAAAATAAAAGGTCATGGAGTTAACAGTGAGGCTGCTATTTCCCTGAGTGAGCAGTAGCCCTCTATACTCCTTTTATGCATCCATCTCGCTGGTCTCATCCTTGCTCTGCGATGAATATCGAAACACAACACCCAGGAAGGGAAGAAAGAACGTCAACTGATTAACAGGAAACAAGTACAGAATGGTGAGGGGCTCTTAAGGTTTTTTTTTGGTTTTGTTTTTAGTTTTTTTAATAAAGCCAATCAATATACAAAGTTTTGCTAGAGATTTTAAGCCAGGAAGTAACTATATTAGATATCCACCTTAGAAAGGTGACTCGGTGTAGTACAGAAAATGAATGGCATGAAGCAAGCCTGGAGAAAGGTCGACCAGTTATGAGATGGCTGCAGCAATCCAAATACATGTGATTTGGATCTAAAAGAGGTTAGTGGCTTGGGAATTTATTCTTTCATTCTTTTATTCGCTCTTCATTCAATCGTTCAGCAGATACTTTTTGAGTACATGCAATATTCATCAAGCACTGTCCTTGGGACTTGGGATATAGCAGTAAATATGAGAGAGGGAGAAAATAAATAAGTAATATGTTGGATAGAGATAAGCATAAATAGAGAAAAGCAGGGTTAAGGGAGGGGGGAGGTACTGGGGCCAGCATCGCTGAAGGATTGAGTGAATAAAGCAGAAAGGACAGATCTGAGAGCCATTTCGAGCTTGGAATTGGCAGGAATTTGGTGGATAATTGGTGGGTGGTGTTTGTGTACAAATGATGGTATGGGGAATGGGGAGGATGGGGCAGGTTCACAGCTGAAAGAAAAGGAAATGTCGAAAATGACTTCCTAGCTTTTGATTTCAGGAACTATGTGGCCCAGAGGTGTCCCCGATCACCACAGTAAATAGAGGACTCACTGCCCACTGAATGGGGTTTAAAATGCCTAATCCTGAGGGCTGGAACTAAACAAACATAAGAGGTAAACAGCAAATAATATTAGTAGTGAATTTTTACCAGGTGCCGGCTTTGTCTTTAGAGAGGTGAAATAAATTACCTGGGGTTACATGGTGGAAAAGTTCCCTTTTGATCCCATACCATGTTTTTATAACTCCAAAGTCTTTGCTTTTAGTCATTTTGCACTGCTAATTCTAGCCAGTTCTAAGTCTAGAGCTTTAAAGTATATCACTGTGGTTTTGCCTTCCCAGTCAAGGCCTCTCTGAGACCACTGTCAGTCTACTCAACACTGTAGGAAGGTTTGTTTTAAACAGAAGTTGATGAAGCAAAGGTCAAAAATAAACTTAATAAATAAGTAATAAATCACTTATACTCTGCCTTAGAAACTCTTATGCTTGACATATATATCAATAAACTCCAGTCCAAAAAGTGGGGTGCCATGAAGGATGGAAAGGGGCTTCAAAGAAAACGCAGTCATCAACTATGGTCTTTGGGAGGGACTAAAATAAAACACGCTGATTAGGCTGCAACCCTACATCCTTTGCAATACTGTCATATCTGTGCATGATTACATTCATCTTCTAGGGCTGCCATAACAAAACACCACAACCTTGGAGGCTTTAAAATAACAGAAATTTACGCTCTCACAGTTCTGGAGGCCAGAATTCTGAAATCAAGATTTTGGTAGGGCCACACTCACTCCAGAGGCTCTCAGGGAGAATCTTTCTTTGCCTCTTACAGCTTCTGGAGGCGCCAGCATTCCTTGGCTTATGGTAGCATCCCTCCCATCTCTGCACCTGTCTTTGCTGGAGAAGTCACAGACAAACACTCAGTGGCCACGTCCCAGCCCCGATCTACCCCAGTCTCCACTGCTATTGCACAACAATGTTCCAGTCTGTGTCCATTCCACAACCTAGGGGAGGAGCTAGGTCTAATGAAAAGGCCTGAGAAGACCTTACTTCTGGATACTTGGAATAAGCAGCCCTAGGTGCTTATCAGGGCAGAAATTGTCTATTTAATAGCCCATTCCCCCTGTGCTTAGTAAATATTTCACCCTCATGCACAGAGTCTCTCTCCCGGTGACATGAAGTGGGGCATGCAGAGCTGCTATCCACTAACTCTGACCCAAGCAGCTGGCTCCCCTGGGGAACCCGCCATGATGAGATCACTTCCCCTACTCTTTTGGACCTGTTGTGCTGTGTGAGTAATAAAGCCGTCATTTGCAGAAAGTTTCTGCTGTGCCTTAGCCTGTGTTCCCATGATGTACCTTTGTAGTAACTCATTCCAAAGTCTGTACATGGCCTGCTCCTCTCTATCAAATCTCCCTCTCCTTTCCCTCATAGGGACACCAGACATTGAATTTAGGGCCTACCCTAAAGTCAGGACGATGTCATTTCAAGACATTATTTGCAAAGAAGGCACATTCACAGGGAGCAGGGGTTAGGACTTGTAAATATCTTTTGGGGGGACGTAATTCAACTCACGACATTGATTCAAAGAGATTGTGTCTTTATGCTCCACCTTTGCACTAAGAAATGGTTTGTGTCAACCTACCTTTTTTTTTTTTTAATAGAATAAGAACATCGTCTGCATCCCAGGTCCATTTTAATTCTCTTCACAGCACCTAGCACATATCTGGTGACACTTCTTACGAGGATCACTATACAAAATAAAGATGTAAAGGAAAGACTGTATTTATTCACACAAGTTTTTATCGGTAGATATCTAAACATTAAAATGGGAAAAAAAGGCAGCAGGGAATATTTCATTCTTATTTTCAACTTTAGTCAGTTCTCGCAACCACTTTAAGAAAATATTTTCCACTCAGGTGGTTTGGTCAGCTTAAATAACTCCCTTGTGAGTCAGAATTTCAAAAGGCAGTGACAGCCAGTACAATGCACAGCAATTATTGTGGGAAATGATGTTAGATGCTTAAATGGTAACTAATGTCCCCTGTTTCTTTTGAACACATACTTCAAATGTGTTCAAGTGTCAAATGCCCAAATTAGATCAGAAAATCTGATGTGACAACGTCTAACTAGTCCAAAATTGTTGAGAGTGCTGCTCCTGCTCTAAGCCATCAAGATCTCTTGCCTAGATGACCATAATCACTTCCAAACTGGTCTCCCAGCCTTCAGCCTTACTCCCCAGAGTGTTTTCTCCATAGAGCAGCCTAGAGGGTGGAGATGCTCGCTCTTAAGAGCTGGAATCAATCTTAAGGATTCACTATCTCACTATTTTCGGACATGACCCAGAATAGTTGAGTGACTTCCCCAAAGCCTCACGGGAAGCTAGGATAGTCTGCAATCTACTACAGATCATCACATTTTAAGGACTTTTGTTGAAATTTTTTGACTACCTCCCATTTAGCAAATAATACTACGTGCATATTTCATAAGTGTACAGTGTACAACTTGTTACATTTTCACAGATTGAAGATGTCCATGCAGCCAGCACCCCAATCAAGAAATAGAAATGACCAAGCCCCAAGAGGCCCTCTTTGTGCTCTTTTCCATCACTACCCACCTACCCCAAGTGAAACAACTAACCTGATGACTAGCAGCAAAGATTCGTTATGCATATATTTGTACTTCATATAACTGAGAAAAATATATCGTGCATTCTTCTGTATGTCTGACTTCCCTCACTCAGCATTATGTTTGTGAGATTCATCCATATTGTTGCATATAGTTGTAAATTATTCATTCTCATTACTGTCCAGTATTATGTAATTATGGTGTAATTATGTCTCAATTAATTCACCTATTCTACTCTTGGTGGACATATGGGTTATTTCTTAATTGGGCAGTAACCTCAGCGCTGCTGCAAATCAACTAGAATTCATTTCTTTTGTTAAACATACAGATATATTTTTGTTAAGTATATTATATTCCTGGGAGTGAATTTGTTTGGTCAAGTGGCATATATTTGTTCAGCTTCAGTATATTCTGCAAATACTTTTCCAAAGTGTTTATTAATATTACATTTTTTTTGTTTTACTCTGATTTTTATTCTATTCAACCTTTTGCATATGTCCTTTTCCTCTTACATTTTTCTTTCAAGTTTAATAAATGAAAAACCCACAATGTTTTCTGAAAAAGATTTTCACAATTGAAGATATTTAAAATAATGTGTTCTACAGGATGAGGTGGCCGATCAGTTAAGGTGATGGACTGCTAAAATACTATGTTCTAAATTCCAAAGGCAGTATTTTGAGTGATGGTGCATTTGATGGCAATATGAGCAGCCACATAACATATAATAGTCCTGGAATATTTACTGATAAAATCAGTCATATAACAATTATATGTAATTTCAAGTTATCTTTGCTATTGCTTCACCCATTAGCAAAGATTACTGGCCATAATTGTGATAGTAAAATGACATTATCTTAATGAATATAAAACCTTTGTTTTTCTCATTCATGTCCAGCTGTTCCATAAATTTCACAATGACACAGGTTAAAATCAGAAAAACTTACTTTGATCAAATGGATTTAAACCTTCCCTTTTGCCTCTATTGTCTTTGCACTTTCAGTTGAGGTACATTCTAGGTAAGACTAGAAAGATACCGAAAGCAAGTTCCCATCACAAAATAAATTATAATGTCATGCGAGAAGCAGGACATGGACTCAGACAACCCTAGTATAAGGCAGAGGATGGCCAGTGATATAAAAGAGGCACAAATGAAGTCCTACAGGACTGCAGAAAAAAAAGGGAAAGGAAGCTGGCACTCACCTACTATGCTCCAAACACTAAGCTAAGTGGCATGCGTGTATTAGTTCATCTTTCTTTCATATAGCTAATTCTTTATTGTTCAGAAATCAATTCAACTGTCACATCACCCAAGAAGTTTTCCTTGATCCTAACTCACCTTGCCCTTCCTCTGTGCTCCCAGTGTCCTGCAGTGATCTCTGTCATAAGTTATCATGTCATAGAGTAATTGTCAGTTTATACTTATCACCCCAAAAGATACTGAACACCTAGAGATAAGGGACAATGACTTATCTTTGTACCTTGTAGGCCTAACTCAGTCTGCTGCACACTAAGCCTTCAGTGATGGATGGATGGATGGACCAAGTTCTACTAGAGAATTAGGAATAAGTGTGAAAACACAGAAGCAGGAAAAAAGAAAGTGGATTCCAGGAATTCCAGGATTTCAGTTGGTTTGAGTTACAGGGTAATGGGCAAGAAAGTGGCAGACCACAAGTGACTAAAATTAGAAGATGGGAAAGAGTTTGTAGGATCTTGAATGTTAGGTGAAGCAGCTGGACACATGCCATAGACAGTGGAGAGTCACTGGGATTTAACTGTGTTTAAGGAGATTGGAATATCTTACCCTTTTTGATAAAGGATTCTTGCTTTCCTGCAGGAATATTCTTTGCCTTAACCCAAAGGAATTAATTTTATGTGTGGATTTGAGAAGACTGATAAACATTTTGGTAATCAAAAGATCTCAATCTTTTGCTCAAGGCTGGCCTGAGTGAAGTGATAGCTTGCCATTTTTTTCCTAATTCAAGTAATTAGACTTTATGCTCCCCAAGCCAGCAATTGTTTTGATGCAATCCCCTGAAATTAATTCTGAGCAGCTCCCCAAGGTCCAGCACGTGCTTCTCCACAGCAGGGAACATCACTAGTGATTTCCATGTGAGATTTTCTTACAAGGCAACATGTGCTTAAAGAGATTCCAGCCATTTATTTTTCACTAGAAATGATTTTCAAGTGACCCATTCATCCAAAGAGAAAATATATTTCAATACTATGAGAAATATTTCAATACTTGATAAGTAATTAATTACAAAGTATAAAACAATACTAAAAATTAGATAGCCATCCTCTGACAGTCATATATTATTCACTTTAACTGCCATAGGTCAGTTTCTATAACAATGAGTGTGTACCAAATCAAGTGATAATGTCAGACTATTTTAGATAAAAGTTGTATTTTAAAATTGCAAAGTTGTACAAGTATTGTTAAAATTGAACAGGCAAGTTCAGTTGATATCTTGGTTTTGAATAATATTTATTTTCTTTAGTTTCCCAAACCTATTGTTGCTAAGTAGAACAAAAATTATTGCAAGGCATAGAAGGCAATGAGACAGCATTACTGAAGCATGTGTTATAAAAGAAGACAGTGAAGTCTTTGATAATGCTCAGATGGACTCTGTCTGGAATTATCTTTTTGGAGACCATATGTTCAATAACCAATATCTCAGAAAAGAAATGAATTATGCTTGGGTTGAAATATTTTGGATATAAAAGTAGAACAAGTCAGTAGACATGTGAGTCAGCTTTTATTTTAATCTCAAAACAGATCATTGAGTATATTCAAGGTATAAGTATAGCTGAGCAAATAACTGAGTTACAGATTCTCATTTTCCTATCAATCCATACTTTGAGAAACCATCCTCTTTTTTCCAAAGTCCTTCACTGGGTTGAACAACAGAACAAAGAAGGAAACCTCCCTGATTCTCATGCTGTGATGTAGACTTTCTGCTAATAGTTCTAAAGATGGAGGTGAAAAGTTCTTTAGAGGTGTCAGGAGGTGGATGGGTAAATAGATGCTTCCCCAGAAAATATTGGGATACCATTGGCCCTCTAAAAAATGCATTTTCTTTTGAGCATCGCTGGTACTTGATGTCGATGTCCTATATAAATTAGAGGAAGCTCATCCCATTTGTCTAGTCTGAAATGATCATTCTTAGGAAATCAGTAAATAAATTCCTTACAGACCTGTCCTGCTGAGTTGGCCATCACGGTATTGCTTCCTGCTGCCACAAACCTGTCCGACTCTCCAGTTCATTTAACTGATATTCACAAAAATGATTTAGCTCTTCTGAAGACAAAGCTCTTTCTCATCCTGTCGGATTTCTAGAGTCAAGTTTGGGTTTTTGATTTATCAGCTATTCTACATAGTCTGTTTTACCATACATTTAATTCACATGCACATAAATATACATAGGTCATTTTAAGAGTTTCATATCCAGAAGAAAACTGAAAATATTTTTTTTAACATTTCCATTCTGAGAATTAAATTCTAGCTAGTTCTGGATAATCAGAGGGCAAATATGTATTATTCAATTTACCCTAAAAATATCTTGCTTTCTGTACCTGCTCTAGTAAAGATTTGCTTTTATGCCATTTGGTATTCACTATATAATTAGCTCAATAATTGCTTTGATGGCATCTTAAAATCCTTCCATTTTTATCTTGGAAGCAGAGCAAAGTTTTTAAACTCATATACTTTCCTACTTCTTCTACCCTAGGAAAATCTGGAACAAGTAGGCCAAGCCTGCCCTCTGGAAGAGACTTGTCTATTCCCATTATGAGTTCAAGGAAGAATTGAGTTTTGTTGACATATCAGGTCTTTCAATCTTCTCTGAATGCCACCGTGTCCCTGGCAACATAAATCTTTCTTACCAACCCCCCTGCTCAGAATGAAAGTTTGTGAGCTATAATATTTGCCTCAATCAGAGAGAATTTGTCTTTTCCAGGGAAACATCAACAGGATAAAGAACAAGATGTCTCTTTTGCTCCCTGTTACATTACTCTGTTTAATCTAAATTTCTGAGTCAGGCCAAGATATCAGAACAAAAACAAAGCCGGAGGCCAAATGTATTTATTCAGCATTTAAGATCACATGTGCCTATGACATCTTCTAGTACATATGCCTTAAACCAAAGCATTATGAAAAAGTTTGAATGAAATGGTTAACACCTAAAATATTTTTTAAATATTCCAATTTATGCTAATTGGTATCTTACAGTATGGGATTTCATATATCAGGCTAAGCCTACACTGTCAGAATCTGATTCCTCTATTTGACCCCAGAGCATCTGACAGCTGTTGCAGGAGACACATGAAAGGGAATGTCAAGTTATGTCAACCTCCCAGCTTGGAGAACACGTGCAACTTACAGCCCTAGTCCTCTGGGGCAATGTTTGACACTGTGGTATTGTTCAGCTCACTGCTCATAGAGGCTGAGGTTAACTGGATGCTCTTGTCTGTGACAGGGACTCTTTCACCAACAGTTTCATCTGTGTTCCTTTTTGGCCTCAGCAGAATAATGAAGCACTTGGGAGCAAATATGCAACCCAACAAGCCATAGCTGGATGCCAAGATGGCAAATATTTCTACAGCCACTTTGAACTTGCCTTTAGTGCTCAAGTAAGCAGGGACAAAAGAGATCCAGACGATGAAAAAGGCCACCATCCCAAAGGTGATGCATTTTCCTTCATAGTAATTATCTGGCAACTTGCGGGCCACAAAGGTTGTAAGGAAGCATAGCAAGGCCAGAAAGACATCAACCCCAAATATAAAGCATAAAAATTCTATGGAACCTTCATTGCATTCCAGAATGATCTTTACATTTTGTGATTCCATGTTCTTGTACACTCTTGGGGGTTCCCATACCAAGTATGCTATGCATGTGCCAATCTCAACTAGAACGGAGACCAGCACAGTGATTTTCCGAAAGAGGGGATGAATGGAGATAAGTCGGGTTTTGGATTTAGAAATTCTGTAAGCTAAAAACAGTGAAGTAGTCTTTCCCAGAATGCAAGAGAGGCAAAGTGAAAAGCCCAAAGCTAGAGTGACTTGACGGGCCATGCAGGACCAGTTGTATGGCTTCCCAATGAAAAGCATGGAAGACAGCAGTGTGATGACAAGAGAAACCTGAATGAGAAAGCTCAGTTCCCGGTAATTGGCGTTCACAAGGGGAGTGTGCCTGTATATCACATACACAGCTGTGACTGCCAAGACCATAAGTGCCCCGAAGATGGAGAGGATGACAAGCGTGAATCCCAAGGCCTCATCATAAGCTAGGAATTCCACCTCTTTCAGCACACACTCACTCTTCTGTGCGTTTGACCAATAGTCTTCACCACATTGATCACACTCCCTTTGACCTATTGAACAAAGAACAGAGAATTGACTGGAAGGAAATCAGATTTCTCCCTGAGCTGTGAATAGCCCAGAACAATCAAAGGTCTAGAATAAGGACCCTGAAAATCCCTTTATACCATATTATCCCAAAAGAAGTGATAAAATGGCCTTAGAGTGTTCAGATAATATTACAGATTAAGAATTATTTTCCATTTTGTATATTCAGTCTGCCATCTTGGTTTCAGCCTTTGCTGAATGGGCCATTTCCATAAGATGCTTCTTTCTTTCTCTCCTCATTATCTAATTGTGAGGGGAGGTTGGTATTCTCATAAAACCCAGAATAATCTACAAATGATTTCCTATATATGAGAAAATTAAGCTACTAAAGTGAACCAGTCAACAGGATTTTCACAGGAACAAGGTTGATTAAAATATGAGCATTTCAGTCTTCATCACCACCCCCACCTACTAGGGAAAATTTTACCTAACCAGCTCAGCTTTTCCTTTCTCCACCCTCTAAGGAGAGTTGTTTCTCCTCAGAGAATATGCAGATTTGAGACTGTGTAGAGAGAAAGAAGGGGAACAAAACGACTCTGTTGACTGAGGTTGAGAGAGAATATTGGGCATTTCGCTGGGAGGAGGAGCCAAGGAAGAATATTGGGACATATAAAAAAAAGGTTATTTAAGATGAGCTTGTAGTAGATTATAAAATGGATTATTTTGCTGTTCTTTGAAAGATGCAGGTAAGGATGGGAGTTATTTTCTAGTTACTTTTGACTGCTGGACTGTCTTCTCTCGATGTAACTGTATGCAGAGACTAGATCATGTGAGATCTAAGGAATTGTTCAAATTACATTGTTCTTATTTTTGATTTGAGGGAAATTTACATTTTTAAAATTATCTTTTAGAGGAATTGCTTTTAAGGGCCATTTGGGGAAGATATTTGTGTCACTTTTAGCAGAAGGTTTTTATCTCTACACAAGTTAAAATATGTGGACTCTGTCATTTTGTAAATAAACCTGTTCCAACATGCTTTACAAAGCTAAGCACACCAAGCCTTGTAAAAATTCTGGTCATAAATCACAGCAATTTAGCAGGTTATAGTGAAGAATTCATAGAGTAGCTGTTACAAATTTATTGGCCCTGAAAACTTTGAGAAATTATGACCTTAAAGCCAATTATCTTTAGGGGCAGAAAAGCAAACTGTAATGATTTAATCTTCATTTAACTCCACATCTTCTAGTTCCAAATGGAGATGACTCAGTAGAAGATACAACTGTAGTTCACCTTTTCCCATGTATGAACATACCTAGTATTTAATCTATTTCAAAAATCAAAACAATTTTAAATACTTTTCATGAATTCATTTACTCATATTTTGCATTTCACATATTTTGTTTTATATTTTCTTCTATTCATTTCATGGTTGTAAATTTTCTTCCCATCTGTAGCAGCTTTAGAATTAAAATAGTGCACAGAACACCCAATAGTTTGATGTATTATAAATAGTTTGTACCTGTTTATAAAGAAGATTCCCAAGGATCTTTGTCAACAGGCACTTAACCTAAATACATTTCAATATAGATGACAAAGGGTCATCTGTACCTGGTGTCCGGGATACATGTCCATCTGCACATGGGATACAGTCAAAGCAGCATGTTGGTTCCCCCTGACGAACCCCCTTCCGGGTCCCAGGAATACACAGATCAGTACACACTGAATGAGGAAGCTAGCAAAGACAAAAACAACACATATGGCAGTACCCTTTGTCTCTATCACTCATGAAGCTAAGAAAATTCCAGTCTGCATTGCCATGAAAGCTTTATAATATCCTAGGAAACTCAGGATACCTGGACAAGGATAATGGACAAAGAATAATAACAACTGGAGAACCTAGAGAGGCATTTTGCTAAAACTCAACCTCATGGATATTTCTATAAATGTAAAGCCTAGCTCTTTGTAACCCTTAGAACCCAAACCAGCTTCAACGTCCAGGGATCTCTGACAAGGGGACAGTGTGGCAAGTCTGTTCCTGGTGGTGGAGGTACCTGGCCCCAAATCTTCTCAGTATCCTGTAAAAAAATTCTCCTCAGCAAGGTCATCCCAACAGAGTCTTAAAGATGTATCATGAGGCTCAATAGAAAAGAAAAATGAAAGGTTTTTTCAGTGGGAAAAAATAGGAGGATGAAAAGGAAAAGTGGACAAGACATAGCATTGGAATGTTTTCTTTCTAAAAGCGCTTAGGGAGCTCAGTGATGAACACAAACCTCCCTTTACAGTATACATAGATGTGCACCTTGAAATCCAGTTTAAATCCAATATTTGTAAATTGGTTTAAGTCCTAATGTACTGAAGAGTTTCCTTTTAGAAAGGGAGAGAAAATGCATTTTTCCATAAAACAAAGATTCACTTTGGAAAGTGAATAATCATATTTATATTCATTTTGGAAATTAGAATTTTTATGTGCTGTTTTCCAGGGTACATCTGTGTGCAATGTTATGGGAAATATTAGAAATCTCTGAGCTAGGTTATAGTATGTAACATTATAGAAAAATGCATTGTTATATGTAGAGGATAGACTTCTTATAAGTTGCATGTTTATTAAATTATAAATTAAATGTACTTTGAGGAATCACTACTACAAGCAGGAGTGACAACAAAACATTCTCAGTCTGAAAGATAAATGATAAAATCATGACTGAATGAACCAGAGTTTCTCACTCCTGACCCAGTCTTCTGAAAGAGCTCTCCATATACCTCCATATACCTTTCTTTAAAAAACTATAATGAACAATGGGTTGATGCCTTTTTGCTCCATTTCTCAGTATCCCTTCCCTTCTCAATCCTTATGATCTATCTTCCTACCCACTCACCTCTTGCCTTGTTTGATAGTTTTTCTTCTCTTTTATCTCTTTTCAGTATCTGATACTTTAACCCTCCTTGAAATGCTGATTCCCTGGTTTCCATTAGTTCCTTCTATTTCCTCCACCTTGCTCATTGCTGTGGGAATATCCTTAGATTTGGTCCTTGGTCCTCTGCTTTTCTCTCTATATATGAAATAGTTCA
>PVIY010027590.1:0-34028 GCA_004026745.1 Myrmecophaga tridactyla
CTCTCTTGCACCTCTCCTGAGCACTACTTCCCCCTCCCTGTGCCCTGCAGGTTGTTGTCAGCACATAAAGGCTGTGGGCACTAACCTTCATACCTAGGCTACACCTGCCCCCACCACCCATAGTGTTGCACAGCTACACTCCACCCACCTGAGTTCTGAGCATCCATTTATGGCACTCCCAGACCCACGCATGCACAAGGGCCCCCAATCACATCATTCAGCTCTGGGAACCACACTTTCTAGCAGTCCCAGAACCTTGCATGTGCACAGCCCTCAGCCACACTTTCCAGCTACGAGAAAGTGCTGACCTGCACAGCCAGGGCACATCTGCCCCCAATCTCGAAGGCAGAATGCCAACCTGCTGCCACAGCTCTCCGCATGCTCGCAAAGGGCCCCATGCCTTAGATCAAGCACACTATAGTTATGCCCCCCATATGGGTGAACCCACACAGCTACATCCTCCCTGGATGCTGGGCGCCCATGCTTACAAGCACCAGCATAACATCCCCAACCTGCGCCTACACCTGCCCTGAAACAAATCATTGCACTGAGTGCTCATCCCGTGCCTACTTCCTGCTGTACAACCATTCTGCAAACACAAGGCCTTAGACTACTGAAAAAAAGCAACTCCCAAAGTAAATAAATCAAGATATTTATATGCCATGAAGACAGCTGAAGATCACTAAGCATATCACAATACAAAGAGAAATAGCCCTGTCTAATGACCAAATAAAAACACCAGAGGAGACACAGACATTGGAAAAACTAAACAAAGATTTTCACACAACTCTAGTTAATAAAATAAGTGGGATGGTATATGACATAAAAGAGATCAAGAAGAAGTAGAAGGGCATAAAAGGAATTTGAAAGAATAAATAGAAAAATATCAGATATCACAGAGATTAAAAACTCTGCTGACCAAATAGAAAACATACTAGAGGCACACAACACCAGATTTGAAGAGACAGAAGAAAGAATAAGTCATATAGACATTGACTTTGAAGACTCAAAACAGCAAATGGCAAAAAAGATGGAAAAAATTGAATGGTAACTCAGGGGAATAATAGACAAAACAAAGCATGCAAATATAAGAATCATTGCTGTCCCAGAAGGAGAAGAGAGGAGTAAAGGGCTAGGAAGAGTAGTTAAGGATCTAATGGAGGAAAAACTCCCAACCCTCATAAAGGACATAAATATACAAAAGCTAAAGAATCCCAAAGAACTCCAAACAGAATAAATCCAAATAGGCCTTCCCTAAGGCACATACTAATCAGTCTGTCAAATGTTGATGAGAAACAGAAAATCCTGAAAGTGACAAGAGAAAAGCAATCTACTACATACAATACATTTATCAGAACTTATGGGATGTGGCAAAGGCTGTGCTGAGAGGGAAATTTATTGCCTTAAATGACTATATTAAAAAACAAGAAAGAGCAAAAAATGAAGCCTTAACAGCAAACCGGGAGGAACTTGAGAAAGAACAGCAAACTATCCCAAAGAAAATGGAAGATGAGAAATAACAAGGATTAAAGCAGAGATAAATGAATAGGAGAACAAAAGAACAATAAAAGAATCAATAAAACCAAAAGTTGGTTCTTTGAGAAAATCAATAAAATTGATGGGTCACTAGCAAGACTGACAAGGAAAAAAAGAAAGAGGATGCAAATAAACTAAATCAGAAATGAGAAGGAGTGTGTTACCACAGACCCTGAAAAAATAAAAGGAAGCCCAGGGCCAGATGGCTTCACAGGGGAATTTTATTAAACATTCCAGAAAAATCTAACACCAATTCTGCTCAAACTTTTCCAAAACATTGAGGAAAAGGGAATTCTACCTAACTCTTTTTATGAATCTAATATAATTTTAATACCAAAACTGGGTAAAGATGCTGTAAGAAAGGAAAACTACAGGCCAATCTCCCTAATGGACACAGATGCAAAATTCTCAATAAAATACTAGCAAATCGAATCCAACAGCGCATTAAAAGAATTATTCACCATGACCAAGTAGGGTTTATATCAGGAATGCAAGGATGGTTCAACACAAGAAAATCAAGCAATGTAAAACAGCACATTAACAAATTGAAAGGGAAAAAATGACATGATTATCTGGATTGATGTTGAAAAAGCATTCGACAAAATTCAGCATCCTTTTCTGATAAAAATGCTCCAAAACATAGGAATCAAAGCAAACTACCCCAAAGCAAATTGATAAAGGGAATATATTAAAAGACTGACAGCCAGCATTGTACTCAATGGAGGGAAACCGAAAGCTTTCCTGCTAAGATTAGGTACAAGACAAGGATGCCACTGTCACCATATTGTTCAACATTGTACTAGAAGTTCTAGCTAGAGAAATCAGGCAGGACAAAGAAATAAAAGTCAACCGATTCAGAATGTCATTATTTGCAGATGATATGAAACTACACCTGAAAGATCCTGAGAAATCTACAGCAAAGTTACTTGAGCTAATAAACAAATTCAGCAAGGTGGTGGGATATAAAATTAATGTGCAAAAATCAGTAACATTTCTATGTACAAACAATGACCTAGCTGAGGAGTCAATTATGGAAAAATTCCATTTAAAATAGCAACTAAAAGAATCAAATACTTAGGAATGACCTTAACTAGGGACACAAAGGACTTGTACACAGAAAACTACATAATGTTACTAAAAGAAATCAAAAGAGATCTAAATAGGTGGAAAGGTATTTCCTGCTCATGGATAGGAAGGCTAAATATAGTTAAGATGTCAATTCTCCCCAAACTAATCTAGATATTCAACACAGTACCAATCAAAATTCCAACAACCTGCTTCGAATATTTGGAAAAGCTAACAACAAACTTCATCTGGAAGGGAAAGAGACCCCGAATAGCTAAAAGCATCCTGAAAGAGAAGAATGAAGTGGGAGGATTAATACTCCCTGACTTTAAAACCTATTCTAAAGTTACAGTAGTCAAAACAGCATTGTACTGGTACAAAAACAGAAGCATTGACCAATGGAATCAAATTGAGAGTGCAGAAATAGACCACCAAATCTGTGATCAATTGATTTTGACAAGGCCTCAAAATCCTCTTAACTGGGACAAAATAGTCTTTTCAATTATTGGGCATGGATTATGCAGCAATATGACAAAATGACATTATGAAGCACATGACAAAATGGATGAGCCGTGAGGCTCATAATGCTGAGCGAAATTAGCCAGACACCTATACAGGATAGAAACTGTATGATCTCACTTTTGTGACCAGCCTAAAGGTATAATCAGAGGCTTATAATACAGAATATAGGGGACTTAGAGATACATAGAAACTAGAGATGGGTCAACGGTTAGCTAATGAGGTTAAACTCCAATGTAAGGGAATAGATAGGAATGAAGGTGATTCTCCAGTGGGTCTAGAAGTAATATTACCACACTGAAGATGAACAAGATTGAAAGGGGTTGTATAGACCTACAGGTCTCATTGATTCACACTAGAAATATGAATTAGTTCTTGTAAGAATTACTTCAAAGATATGATTCTTGTATAGTGTTTAAGTCCAGGGTATAGGGGGAAAACTGCTATTGCATGCTATGAGCTATGTTCAAAAGGAAACCATCAGCACTACCACAGCAACAGTAGAGGTAAATAATGGGGTGAGGGACAAGAGTTAAGAGGAGGTTTAAAATTCCTATTTGGCGAGGGTGTGTTTATTGGTTTTCTTCCTCTTGGGAACAATGAAATTATCTAAAATTGAGAATGTTGATGGACTGTGGACTCTGGGCCTTCTCCATGATGCCTGATGAATGCAGGTGGCTGAAAGATGCACTGATAGAGAAGTACATTCACAAAGGATGGTGGTATGAATTCACTTTATGAATGAAGGTCATGCTGCTATAGAAAGGAACAAAGTTGTGAGGCATGCAACAATGTGAATGAATACATTGGTGAGACATTTGGTGAGACAAAATAAGCCAGAAACAAAAGAACAACAATGGTATGGTCACCTTTAGAAAATGCTTATAAGAAAACAGGGGCCTAGATTGTAAGCTTTTAGAGCAGACACATTAAGTCCAGAGTGGTGATTAATATTTCTTGATTTTGAGAGGCTGTTTTATATATATAACCTGATATTTAGAGATAAGAACAAAACCGAACAGATTGGGGTTAAAGTAATTAAGAAAATAGGGGTAAGGAAGACAGTGTCTATATTTTAGAACTACACATACTCTTTGAGACCAATGGAGGAAAGGTTTATTTGATCTGGAACTGAAATTTTCTGTAGTACATAATCTAATTCAACCTACCTGTATAGCTCATTTGAACAACTGAAACACAGAGAGTACAGAACAAGAAAGAGGCCCTTTAATCCTGTATAGATTATTGTAATGCCTGGAAACATCCTAGAGTATATTAAGGAGATAATCAAAAAGTATTGCCAAAGTCCCCTGAGGGAGGGGAGAAAGACTATGGAATCATTAAACCTTACCATCAGGGAATCCCTTGATACTGTGTCAAACCTTAGGGACACCAAATCATGTAGGCCATGCCATACCCTCAATTATGAGGCTTACTCTTATGAAGGTTATGTAGGTAGCGGAGAAGCTTAGACTACCTATAGGCATGCCTAAGGGTTACTTCTGGAGGACCTCTGTTATTGCTCAAATTGTGGCCTCAGTCTCTCTAAGCCCAACTTCGCAAGTGAAATCATTGCCCTCCCCCTTAGGTGGGATGTGACTTTCAGGGGTGAAAGTTTCCCTGGCGACGTGGGAGATGACTCCCAGCAATGAATCCAGACCTGGCACCATGGGATCAACAATTTCATCCTGACCAAAAGGGGGAAACTGTAATTAATAAAGTATCAGTGGCAGAGAGAGTTTAAATAGAGTCAAGAGGCTACTCTGGAGGTTGCTCTTATGCAAGCTTCAAGTAGACCTTGCTACCTATCATAACCTGCCAACCCCCAACCAGGATCATTCCAGCCAATCCTAAAGAACACCTAGGGCAATATATAAGATTCCACAAGGCTTTCAAGTACTAGAGTAACTTTCCATAAACCTACAATTTCCAGATGGGTCCCTGGTCCAGAGAAGTACTGAAACCTAGCCCAGCCTCTCCAGAACATCAGATAGTTCCATTTCCCTACTTCATATTAGTGACAGATCCTTCCTATATCAAAAATTGAGAATTGTCATAGCCCAAACAGCCCTCAAGAGAGGTATGGAAATGGTGGAATTATACATAGAAGATAGGACTTAACAAATGAATATGAATGCTGAATCATTAAATTGATATCTCTTTTTGTCTCCAGTATTTTAGAGGAGCTTGAAGTAAAAACCTAAAATTGTGAAACTGAAGCCCACGTCAAACTCTGAAATATGTTCTACAACTAATTGTGGTGCTGTGCTTGGAAATTTATAGCATTTTTATATATATGTTATTTTTCACAAAAAAAAAGAAGGAAGAAAAGTCAATTGTGATGGTAAAAAAAATATTTAAGCCCTCCAGCCTCCTATATTCTGGAGCTGCTAGAAGGAAAAATATGAGAGGATCGTATGGTAGGCCATGACAAACTCTGGGATTTGTCCTGTAACCACCTGCTGAAGAGTGCTTTGATAACTATTGCCTTTTTATTTCTTTGCTTTGTGTATATGTTATACTATATGATAAAAAAAGTTTAAAAAATAAAATAAAATGGGGGGGAAAAAAACAACTCCTGCCTCACAGGATGGTTGCAAGGACTAAATAAAATACTCCAGACACAGCACCTAAGATAAGCCCAGCATACCTGGTGAATATCCAATAAGCTTTAGCATTAATAGTTCAAGTACTATTAATATGCTCTTCTCTTCTCCCTTGCTTCTGGAAACATTTCCCTGGTGAGGGCAAGGTTGCCAACTAATGCAACTGAGAGGGAGAGAAGAATTGGCTTAGAAAAGGAAATGTCACAGAAGGAACACAAAAGGAAATAACAAAGCAGTATTTATCTCCTAATATTCAGAAGTAGAAATGTGTAGCATGATGATGGCCTTGTAAGCCAAGCTATTGTCTTGGAAAGGGACTCTCTAAATATCTTCCCTCCTTCCACAAATCAAGGGCCCAGCCAGCAAGTTAGACCCTGGAACTGGATAGGAGGGAATGGGTAGGGAGAGGACATGGGAAGCCCATCTTAGTGGAATGATGACAGGAGGGAACGGGTAGGGAGAGGACATGGGAAGTCCATTTTAGTGGAATGATGAAGACAAGGGGAAAGGGAGGCCCAAGGAAGCAGCAGCCAGATTGGATCTAGGTTTTCCCTTGCTGGGCTTCCTCTAAGAGAGGTGGGGGAAGGTATGTTGTATAAATGAGGGTAACGCTGTGCACACTCCCTAATGAAGAGGCTGGAGAGCAATAATCCTCAGAGGGCTTCCAGCCCCAGTCAGACGCATGGCCACAGTAAGCTGCTAGAGGCATGGAAGTCTCAGGAAGGTCTGAGATCCAGCGTTTTGGAGTCATTTAGGTTCCTTCCCTTGTGGCACTGACTGAATCCCATGCAGAGGAGGATCTAGTTGAGGGCTTGCCGGAGAGACTCAATGTAGTACAGTGAGATGCTTCTACTAGCCATGGCAAGAGAGCAGACTGAGACTAGACAATAAAAGGCATGCCTCCTCCTTCCGTCTCTCTTGAATCGTACTCTCTCTGCACACCATTCCATGCTGCTCAGAATCAGCCCTTTAATCTTAGAATGAGAAACAGAGGCAAGAGGAAGCTGGAAGTGTGAGCTCCTAACACAGCCTTAGTACTAAAGTTTAAACGTTGAAATCAACAATTTAAACCGGATTGAACACTGTAGTGTACATATCAAATAAATCATATTTTCTCTGCACATTTGAGAAGCAATGAGAAGGGAAATTTGAAAACTCATCAGACTAGTTACCACCCTTTTTATTAACATTTTATCATCATAACCCTCATCAATGTCATCTTCCATTTGATTAGAGAAGAAGGAACACAGACATTTGCTTCCATTCATAGTGTGGAATTGCAGGGGCATGGGTGGGTGGGAGAGAAAGAGATGGAAAATAAGAAAAGCACCAAATGAAGAGAGAAGATAAACTAGGAAAGCATAATTAAGCCTCATTGTCCAAAAGACTATCCTCAAGTCACAATCAATGACTACGTAAAGAAAAAGAGCAGAGAGTTCAGTCTGCTGCCTGCTTAATTCCAGTCTATGTAGGATGTGACCACAGACAGAAGTCATCAGGAGTGGATATGGGTGATGGACAGGGCCTTGGAAGCAGCGAGAATAGGTGCCAGCATCATCTCACGACTGAATTTTGTTCATGGGTGAATAATGTTTCCTTAGCAGGAAGTTCTCACAGTGGAGTCTCCAGACAAGCAACATCAGCCTTACTTGGGAACCTGTTATAAATGCACATTCTCAGGCCTCACCTTGAGACTCATACTGAATCAGACCCTCTGTGGCTGTGGTCCAGCAATCTGCAGTTTTAACCTGTCCTCCAGGTAATTCTGATGTGCAGTCAATCAAGTTTGAGATGCATGCAGTACAGAGAGTAGTTAGTGCTTTGGGTTACAAATCCCTTGACCTCTTCATGAAGTTGTACTGAGGATAAGATGCAGATGAAATCTCAGTCTGTTAACTATCACACACATGTTTAATAAGTGAGCCACTCTGCCATTTCTCATACAATCCCGACAATGGGGAATTTGTGGTTCAGAGTGTTAAACAGCACAGGCTCTGGAGTGAGAAAGAGCTGGAATCAAGTCCCAGCTCCATCATCTCACCACCTATAAGGTGGGAATGAAAATCTCTTTCATCTTCTGCTGATGGTATAAGAGCACCTGTGCTTTGGTATTAGAGTTTGAATTCCAACTGTACCACTTCCAAGCCACATGGCCATGAGAAAATCTCCGAAAATGCTAAACCTCATTGTATTCATCCATAAAAAGAGATATAAACAAAAGAACAAACAAAAAGCAACTACCTATTGCCTCGACTAAAAATAGGTGAACTGCACCCACCTCTCAAGGATGTGGAAGGTGCTATGAAGAATAAATCAGCTCATGCATGCAAAGCACGTCAGCATGTCCCAGTACTAACAAGAACCCACCATGTGAATGATTAATATTGATAAATATTAATATTTATTATGGTTTAGTTTTATCAGGAAACAAGAAATGTTATTTAAACCTTTTTTCTTTTACTATTATGTGTGCATGTATTAGTAAATAAATATTATATAGCTATAAATTAAATTATATATACTTTATATATTCAGAAAAAAGTCCTCAAGTATCAGCCGGATCAACAATTTTGCTATCTGATTGCTTTATGGACATGAAAGTTTACTGATTTATTTGACCAATGGTTAAACTCACATTAGGATTTATTAGCACAACAAAATTGTGTCTCTTGGATATAGTAAAGTAAATTCTGTGCTTTATTTAATTTTTCCCCAAATGGGCTAAAGGCTCAAATGAGGGTAACTGAACAAACAGATAATTAGGTACATTATACAAATAAGCATCAGAGCAAGTGAAGACTCACTGATGAGCTGATGAGCATTATCTGTCATAGGCTAACATGCCCGCATGCAATTCTGAATCACAGTGTGGGAGAATTAGTCGCTGAATTGATTATTTCCGTTGCTTGGGACACAACTCTCTTCAGACAAGAACATTAGCAGAAAGATTGTTCTGATCTTTTCTTCTGATCATGCATTCCATGGGGCTTTCTGTTAGTGTGGTGGGTTTTCATAATATTTGAAGATAAGGAGAATTTTCATTAAGTGGGTATCCTATTAAGAGAGAAATTTTAATTTTCTTTTAATATAAAAATTCCCATATGTTAAATACAAAACTAAGTTTCATTTCCCTTTATGTTCCTTGTGCCCAGGATGATTTGGCAAATGCAGATATTTAAAACAACCTGGCTGGACCTTACACTGTGCTGGATCATAACATAAGGAAGGGAAGGGGTATGCTAGAAAAACATCAATGTGTGACCAAAAAATAAATCAGTAGGGTTTTATCATTTCTAATATTCTTAAACAGTCTGAGAAATCACTGATACACTCCAGCAATTCCAGAACCTAATCACTGACAAACACTGAATTCATCACATGGATTTCAGCTGTAGACTTCTAACATGAAATCCACACTCTAGCACATGTACCCATGTGCAGATAGGAGCCCCTTATTCCATGTTGCTCTCCAGGTCTTTGTTTGCGAGCTGCTGCTGGCTCACCATGAGAAAATGGTTTCATATTAAATGTCCACACTAAAGAAATGAAGATTTCTTTTTTCAGTATCTCAGAACTAGATCAAGGGAACAGTAGGTCATATTTGTACACCGAATTCACTGTTATTTTCCTGACTGGTACCTTGAGATAGTTACTGATCGTCTTTGATCCACAGTTTAAATGCCTGTACATATGGAATAATAACATTAGTTATCTCAGTGAAAGATCTGGCTTTATGCCTGACCCAGGTGCATATTAGCCTTTGGAAAGAAACTGAACACACATTGTAAAAGCATATTAGCTCTTTTGGGCCAAGAGGGAGCAATTTCATAGATTACTTCTCCAGGGCTGCAGACCTTGAAGTTAGAATGGAATGGGGAGGAAGTGAATCCTGTGCACTCTGCTTTATTTTATTGAGAGTGAAAAACATGACATGGTTCCTTTGCTTTTGCTTTTCCTATTCCTTGTCGTGTCCTGGTGAGGAGTGGGAGCAGGGGCTGCAGAGGGCGAGTGAGAGCAGGAAATGAAATAGAAGGGAAACTACTGAAGTCATATTTTTTTTCTTCCCAGTGATTTGATATCCTAACTGGGAAGTTCCTTACTCCAGTTTCCCAAGGCACCTAACAAACGCCCCTAAAGGCCACTAGGCAGGATAGACAAGTCTGTAACTGGAACAATCAAAGGGAGGAGCTGAGAAAATAAAATGCACTATATGAGCATCAACTTCATGCCCAGCCAGTGGGCTGGGCCTAAGAGTTTACAGATGACTGAGAGACCAGGGTCCTTCCCCCCTAAGAAGCTGCCTTTGCCTTCCTCATAGATTGTATGGCCATTCCTGAGTGAAGTTAACGCCACTTGCCAGCATTTGCCCCTCTGCTAAGAGAAGCAGTCACCCAACACAAGACCTGGTTCAGGTCTTTTTAACGATTTTTTAATTGAGATATAATCATCCAAAGTGTACAATCAGTGGCTCACAGTATCATCACAAAGCTGTGCATTCATCATTACAATCGATCTTCGAACATTTTCACTACTCCAAAAACAATAAAAATAAGAAAATAAAAATAAAAGTAAAAAAGAACACCCCAAACATCCCATGGTCCCCATTATCCCCTATCATTTATTTATTTTATTTTTTTGTCTTTCTTTTTCTAACTCATCTGTCCATACACTGGATAAAGGGAGTGACAGTCACAAGGTTTCCACACTTAAATGTTCACACCTTAAAAGCTCTGTGTTAGTCACTCAACTTCAAGAAGTCAGGCTATTGGATTACAGTTCAACAGTTTCAGGTATTTCCCTCTAGCGACTCCAACACATCAAAAACTGAAAAGGGATATATACTGCATAAGAATAACCTCCAGAAAGATCTCTAGACTCTATTTGAAATCTCTCAGCCACTGAAACTTTATTTTGTTTCATTTATCAGCCCCCTTTTGAGAGTGCTGGCTTTTGACAGCATGGGTTTTTTAAACTTCCAAACTTTTTGTGCCCATTGTTTCCAGCTGAGACCAGATACTGAGAACTGCAGGTGGAGCAGACGCACAGAGGACACCACTGCAGAGTCAGCAACTCATGCAAGCCGTTACAACACACTGCAGTAGGCAGACCTGAGCAGAAAGCGAGAAGTTAAGGAGAGTGGGATGTAAAGACACGATTCCAGAATATATTGCCTTACTCTGGGCAGGGCTGGGTGCTGGATCCTGCTGGACGGCTACAGCGAATCTAGAACAGCAAATGGGCAGCTGTCAGATGCCGACAAAGCTGCTGCTTCAAGACCTGGGAGGCTCTGATTGGAGCAGAACAGACAGGGGACACCTCAGGGTTTCCTGCATGGGGACGGGGCACCCCATAGGGGGAGAGAGCTCTCTGGACGGCACTGTAGGGGCTGTCCTACTCCAAAACCACAAAAATAAAACTAACATTAAATGTAACCCATGACTTTACTGCATATGACCTTGAAGGAAATCTAATCACTGTAGTGGTATCAGCATAGAAGTCAAAGGCTAAAGAGAGAAAGAATTAAATCGAAATAACAAAAGTTGAGCAGCAGTTTTTATACATCCCACTGTGACACTCTTTGTCACAGTAGGTACAGTTAGAAGGTAGAGTTAGACAAATACCTTAATTAAAGCCAGTCTTTTTCTACCCTATTCTTAGAAGCTGTGATTACTAATTAGAAAAGGAAAGTGACATGACTTCTACAGAAGGTCTCTTAAACAAGTACACAAAAGGTAGGAGGATGGCTACAGGTATGTAGAAATCACGGGGCACCACCATGGGGGCCATGGACACTGAGATCAAACTGGTTGCACTTAAAACTTGGCTTTGCCAGTAACTAATTGAGCTTGATGACTCAGTTTCTTCAGCTGTAAAATGGGATAAGAATAAAGACAGCTGCATGGAATGGCCAAGTGAATAAAAGAAGGTCAGTAAGTATATGGCTTAGAATGGCACATAACACATAATAAATTCTTAACAAAGTTAGCGATTATGAAACATCTTCACTAATACTATTCTTAATCAGTATTCAATTCAATTCAGCAAATACACGCTAGATCTAATGCATGCAATGGACCATGATTAGCACTAGAAAAATAAGACACAATCCATATTGTGCTGGGGAGATAAGACACGACACCAGTTTAGAGTTAAAAACACAGCAGATTAGGTTCCTAAAAGGGCTCTTTAAGTGATATTCCCAAATACTGTCTGTTTCACAAAATAGTATTGTGACTGTTTATTGTGACTGCTGTTTTGTATAATGATGATAAAAATATTTAGGTTGATGGAAAACAACCATGTGTGTCTTCCTGACTTTACTGTAATTCCATGAGAGTAGGCCCTGTATCCGTTTTATTCGGGCTGTATCCCCAGAACCAGGCACAGTGCTTGGCATATCGTTGGTATTGAATTATGCCCTCCAGTGAGGCATGTCCAAGTCTTAATCTGCCTTCCTGTGGGTGTGAACCCATTTGTAAATAAGACCTTGGAAGATGTTATTATTGGTTAAAGAGGTGTGCTTTAAATGAGGCCAAATTGGTTCTGTGTGGGCCTTAATCCTTGCGACTGGAAGCAGTATGAAGAGAGAAAATTGGGACGCAGGCAGAAAAAGCCAGAAGTCAAGAGAAGCCAGAACTCAGAAGCTAGAGAGGAGAGAGAGATGCCATATGATGGAGAACTGCTATTACCACAGTACTACCGACCCCGGCAAGAAGGGGAGCACAGCCTGGCCAATGTCTTGATCTTGGACTTCAAGCCTTCAAAACCATGAGACTAGCTCGTTTAAGCAACCGATTGTGCAGTATCTGTCACAGTAGCTCTGTGGCCAACTGAGATACATATCAAAGGCATTCAAGACATATATGCTAAAGGTGTTGAGTGTTGACATAAATGTAAGTGAGTGACTGAGTGAATAAACTCTGGTAATTTACCTCCAATGGAACAAACAATCCTGTTGCCACCAAGTATCCTAATCAGTGCTGTCCCTTCCTTAAGGGCATCACTCAAATCTATGCTACCCCAAAAGAGAATTTTACACAATGGCTATGTGTAGAGTCTACAAACAAGAGTTGCCAAAAGTCATACCAATTCCCAGTGGTGATGCACTTTATAGACCCCAACACCACTTTCTGTAGAACTGAAGCAGTCAATCCCACCCTGAATCGCTCATAGGAGTAGTTGCTAGAGTTTTATTGTTTGGAAGTATTATTACAGGTGGAAACAAAAGTTTACCAAGAAAGATTTAATGCATCATGGCATACAAGAAGTCCTAAAGGAGTCTCCCACCTTGCTTAAATGCAAGCGCATGGCAAGCCAGCCTGAGTGGGTTTGAGTTGAAAAGGGCAGGCGATATTTCACTAAAGGCACCAAGGCAACACCTGCTCCCACGAGCCTCCACCTACCTCCTGGGCCTTTAGGCGATTCTGCAAGAGTTAACACAGATGTCAGCTGCTGCTGCTGACAGATGGCATTTCACAGCTGGGCTTCAGAGTAGAGTAACAAGATGATCAGAAACACGGACAGGCTAAAGGGACGTGTCCATCTACACAAGAATTTCCACTGTCATATTTTAGGTCTTTTGAAAGGAATTTTTATGCTAAGAACAACATCACTACAATTTGTACCAGCAATTTTCCCTCAAAGGTTGGCAGGACTGCTTGTGGCCCACAGGTCATCAGAAGACCATGCCTTGAGTAATCCAGCTATACGAGGAAAGACAAGAGTTCCTTTGGAAGTTCAACGCTATTTCAGCATGATCTGAGAGCAATTCTGAAGCCATGTGTTCATTCCTAGCATCAAGAACCTCTTGTGTGAAAAAACCCGTAATTGCATCTCCTGACTCATCCATTCATTCCACATCCCAGGTGTGAGACACTGTGTTCTACAAAATTCCATGACCAAGCCCTTTTGGTAGGAGGGATTATTTTGCTGCAGGATTTTGAGGGTAGGGAACGAACGACCGGAGCAACATCACTGTCCCTTTCAATAGAGAGCACAGCAAAGGGACAAGAATGATTACCCTTAGAGTTTTTGTAGCTGTACATGGCTCAACCTCAATCTAAAGCCATTCGGAGTATTAAACTCGGTCATTGATTTCAGGACTTTTATACAAAGCACAATTACATGTATTTACTTCAATTATCACTGACAATCCATCTAAATTAATGGAAACTCTGAATAATAAATCCTTATACCATACTTATTCTCTTCTTTTCAATAGTGAAAGGAAAAAGGACTACATAGTTAAGAATCATATTAAATACAAAATAATCTTAAGCTTGTAATGTTTAGGACCTCATCCCACCCCGTACCCTTTTTCTTTTCTTGTATGCTGTATGGCAGGGTCACATTTAATCATTTCTCTATGTGAGTATCCCATTATCACAGCACCATTTATTGAATTTTTGTTTGTTTTGCTTGTTTGTTTGTTTGTTTTTTGGGAAGTGCACGGACAGGAAATGAAACCCAGGACTCCCACATGGCAGGAGAGAATTCTACCACTGAACTACCCCTGCACCGCCCCCCTACATCCTTTTTTAAAATTATTCATTTATTTAGGAGTCATGAGCAAAATTCTATGGTCAAAATTCTGTATAAGGGAACTAAAAAGATCTAAACAGTCCTATTTGGTAAAGAGGATTATAATAAGTTTTCTGAACACAGAAGAAGGAGGTACTGGTACCAAATAGAGTGTGGTAAATACTTAAAATGGAAAAGCAAGAACCCACAACTCTGACCCACATTTCTCTACTGACTATCTGGGTGAACCTAAGCGTCTTTCTTTGCCAGGGTTGCCATAACAAATACCACAGACTGGTAGGCTTATATAACAGGAAGTTATTGTCTCACCATTTGGAAGACTAGAAGCCCAAAATCAAAATTTCATCAGGACATGCTTTCTCCAAAGTCAGCAGCATTCTGGTGGTAGCTTACCAGGAATCCCTAACTCAATCCCTGCCTTCCTCACTCCTGTGTATAAATTTCCTCTGCTTATAAGAACTTCGGGCATATTGCATTAAGGTCCACCCTCATTCAGTTTGGGCACACTTAAACTCATAGCATATTCAAAGATCTCATTTACAAAAGGATTCAAACCCCCAGGACTAGGGTTTAGGAATAGAGCATGCCTTTGTGGGAGATACGACTCAATCCATAACACTGAGTAAGTTAATCAACACTTCTCAGTATTAATGCCTACACTTCTAAGTGGGGGAGAGGGACTTGGAGGAGTTCTTCAAGATCCCTTTAAGCTTTCTACCTCCCCTCCCCAGCCAGTCTTTACTCCCCACCCTTCAAAAGGTATCCCCCGCCTTTAATAAAATTATAAAAGCTTTTTAACCAACAACAAAGATCAAAAAAAGACCTACAAGTTAAATGGAAGACACAGAGTTGTTGCCAACTTCCTCCTTACCCCACTGAACACATACATATTTTTTCTTATTTAAGTCACCAAACCACAGCTGGTTTTCACTGCTGGGTCTTCCCTTTGGGAGCATGACTTTTGATCTTGTGGGTCCACTGTGATCTTCTCAGTCCTAAATGAGTGTCCCAATGTCATTATCTACCACATCCACTAAGATTATTCATCTTCTTCATCTCTTCCACTTCCCTTGGGGTGGCAGAAGGTTTCCTGAGCACCATAGTGGGAAGCCCCGATAGTAGAGGTGTCACCTCCACCAGTGGCCACCTATGAGTACAGAGCAATTGGAAAAGTGTGCATGGCAGCCCAAGAGCACCACACAGACGGTCAGAATGGCCTTAATGATAAGGCCACCATTATCACACACAGAGGAAGGAAAAGCTAAGGCAGTTAATTGAGTGCTGTGATTGCCCTCACCCTCCAACCCATTCCATTCCCCTGATTCTGTGTAGCTGTCCATGGTTGGGTGAGATCGACCTTCCGTCTACCACCAGCAGAGAGTTCAGCCTGTCCTAGGTCTATCCTTGCCCACGACTGACTTAGAGGCAGATAAATGGAGAAAAATGTTCATTGGAAGGGAAAGAGATGCTGTCTGTCTCTGGAGTTAGGCGAGGAAGGTGTTAGCAGCCAACGTGTGTGAAAAAGGAGAATCCACCTTAGCATGAAGATGTACTAGGCAAAACAGAAAGTCAAAGAAATCAGGTAAGGACATCCCTGATTTACCATATCAACTCGGTCCTGAAGCTCACCCTACTACTAGACTTCTCAGTTATGTGAGCCATCAAAGGACAAAGGAAGAGTTATGTCTACCACAACAGAGGTGGTGAATATTGGAATTGCAGCAGTTTTACAACATGCCAAAGTTGTCACGGAGAATCCAAGCAAAAAAAAAAATCTTCATCTTAACTGTAAGAAACTTTTTTTACATGTGAAGGCAACATTTCCTTACTTAATATTCTCACTCTATGTAAAGCAGAATATGTATAAAGTAAAAATTTTCACAAGTGGTAAATTGTATATGTTTAAAACAAGCACAACCTAGTAAAAATGAGAAGCAGTATACACAGCTACAAGAGGAATCTGGTAAGGTTTCCAGATCCTGGGAGATAGTTCAATTGTTCTGGGTAATGAAGAGACAATAGTTAAATTGTTCTGGATAATGAAGAGATAGCTCAGTAGTTCTTTCTTCTTTTAAAAACTTCAATTCAACTTCTAGCAATCATCTCTGTCATATTTTTTCAAAGCTTTTTGCATTTAAAAAAATTGTTCTACCTAAATTTTGCATTAACTATCCTTTTAACTATAAATTGCAGTCATAATCTAAGATTTGCAGGAACAGAGAAGGGAAGGATCTGGCTTCTATAAAAGAAGATACATTAAGCAAAATAAATCTTGCCTGAAACTGGAATAGTTCTCAAACATAGCAACTTAGAAGTAATCTCACCCTCTTTTGAAAATGTAATAGCTTTGTCTGTTAGCCAAAACAGATCAAATACTCCAGGGATAGCTGTTTTCCTTTACTCATTCTCTTTCATGATGTATTGATAGTAAGCCAATTACTGCAAAATTCCCTAGAATTCTTTTCCCAAACTATTTTAGTAACAAAGGCATCATTCCATCCTTAAAGGTGACAGGGACATTCAAACTAATTTCTCATCAACTTTGAAAAGACAGGGTCCAAGGCTTTAAAGTTTCAACATCCACATAAACATCTTCCTTCACTCTAGGCCACCCTCATATGCTTTTTGGTAAAACTTATCATCATCATCCTAAAAAGCAAGCTTCATTAGATGAACACATTTCATGCAGCCTAGATAGAAATTCCAGAATGTGTTTATGTTGTATGTTCATAAAGACTTTGTTGGAATGTGATTTATAGGGCTTAACTCATTTAAATAAAAAGTAAGAACTGCAGGCATATGTGATCTGTTTTTTCTCAATCTGATACTATCCAGGGAGATGTTTGCAAAGGTATGGTTTTGGACAGGCAAAATAAGCCAGCCTCAAGTTTCATATAAAGAACAATAAAATGTCTTTAAATATGAGATAGAATCAAAAATGTTGATCTAAGTGTTTTCTCTCCTGCATCTCTTAAATTCACATCTTTTTAAAATGTGCACCAACTCACACCAGCATCACCAGATCATGACATCAGCCGTGTTGAAAACCTCATGACAATTTCTCACGGGGTTTGGTTAAAACTCAAACTCTCTGCCAAAGCTACCTGCCTGTGAAAAATAGCTGCTTGCTGTCCTCTCTGACCTTGTTCCATACATCCTCAGAGAGGGGACCCATCCTTAAGGGACACTATTGTATCCATAGTACAAGTATCCACTGTTTATTCACTTAAAAACTATCGATTGAATGAATTAGGTAATAATTTTCATCCAAACATAGTTTGCCTTTCAAATTTATCCAAATTACAAAGCTAGTAAGTTTTTGCTTTTTTTTTTTTTTTGCATGGGCAGGCACCGGGAACAGAACCCAGGTCACCGGCATGGCAGGTGAGAACTGTGCCTGCTGAGTGACGGTGGCCCACCCATAAGTTTTTAAAACACACACAAAAAAATCCAAATACAGAAAAACATAATTCACATAGATCCATATGAATCACACAATATTAGTGAAGCCTGAATATCGAATGCTTATAGGAAATGCCATTTGTATTACCCCAAATTTATTTTTTTAAACTAACTAAAGTATTTTATTGCTAGGTGGAAACATGACAGAGTCTAAGGGGAAAATAAACACATGAGAATAGATCAGAGAATCAATTAGGTGGAGGTAGGGAGGAGGGATACCAAGCAATCAGTATAACTCTACCTACATAGTATAAAATCATCCTAAATTCATGTAATCCAAAGACATGTCAATGAAATAGAATGTAAAGCCAAAAAATAAATACACATATAAATGGTGAAGGTAGAAAGGTAACATTACAATCAGTGGAGAAGGGAAGAATTAAAAAGTAATTCAAGTAGGTATATTTTTAAGAAAAGTATATATTTCATTTTACCCCAAAATAAATTATACCCTGATTAAATTATAAAACTCAAAATATAAAAATCCAAAAGAAAACAAAAATAAATATTTATGAAATCTCTGGGAAACAGAAGTCTTTTCTGACCCAAAAACTAAGGGAAGAATGTGTACAGAAAATTATCGAAATTCAACTCTAGAAGAACTTATAAATTCTTTGTGTCAAAAATCAATGAGCTCAGGGTGGGCCACGGTGGCTCAGCAAGCAGAGTTCTTGCCTGTCATACTGGAGACCTGGGTTCGATTCCCAGTGCCTGCCCATGCCAAAAAAAAAAAAAAAAAAAATCAATGAGCTCAAACATTAGGGACGGCCAAGTCAATAGGCCAAACCCTATTGTAAAGCTCATTTATGAAGCAGAGAAGCTTAGCCTACCTATAGGTATGCCTAAGAATTACTTCCAGAGGACCTCTTTTGTTTCTCAAATGTGGCCTCTCTCTCTCTAAGCCCAGTTCTGCAAGTAAAATCATTATCCTCCCCACTGGGTGTAACATGACATTCAGCGGTGAACATCTCCCTGGCAGCGTGGGAGATGATTCCCAGGAATGAGCTTGACCCAGGTACCATGGAACTGACAATGCCATCTTGACTAAAAGGGGGAAAAGAATTGTAATAAGTAAGATATCTGGCTGAGAGAGTTCAAATAGAGTCAAGTGGCTACTCTGGAAGCTACTCTTATGCAAGCTTCAGCTAGACATTTCTACCTATCCTAGTTTGTCAAACCCAAATGAAAGCCATTCCTACCAACCCTAAAGAACACCTAGAACTTTATCTGAGATTCTATAAAGGTTCCATGTACTGGGATTACTTTTCAGAAAACTACAACCTCAAGATGGGCTTCTAGGAGGGGCCAGCCTCTCTGGAACCTCAACTAGTTCCATTCCCCTCTCCCATATTATCAACAGCCCCTTCCAAAATGAAAAGTTAGAATGAGCATAGTCCAGATACCACTAAAGAGTGGGAGAAAGAACAAAGGTGATGGTGCAGTTATACAGAGAAGGTAGGGTTTAACAAATGAGTATGACTACTGAATCATTACATTGATCATTTTTTCAGTCTCCTGTATCTTAGAGCAGCTAGAAGTAAAACCTAAATTTGTGGAATTTAACCTATACAAAGCCTAAAATCTATTCTACAACTAGTTGTTGCAATGTACTTTGAAACTTATTGCTTTTTTGTATATGTGCTGTTTTTCACAAAAAAAGAAAGAAAATATTTCTCCTAGCCTCCAGTGTTTTGGAGCAGCTAGAAGGAAAAATCTGAAATAGTGGAATGGTGAACATGACAAACTCTGAAATCTGTTCTGTAACTACTTGTTGTACTGCACTTTGAAAATCATTGCTTTTCCTCTCTTTTCTTTGTACACATGTTATATTTAACAATTTTAAAAGTTTAAAATTTTTTTTAAAAAGTGCCTTTTCCTACTTATTTTCAAAAACAAATCGCAGCACAGTTTTGACACAGCCGTAATTCTGACTAGAATAAGAGTCTAGAGAAGGACTCTTATTCTTACAGACAAAAGTGGTTCTTTGAATCCCAACGCTGCACTAGAGGAACCATTTACCACCTCGAAACCTTTTTGTTCTTCTGTCACCCAGGAGAATTAGGGCTGAGAGGTACCCTGTACTCTCATAGCATTCAATCCATACTGTGCACTTTCTGTAAACCTGTGATTTCAATCAACCTTCAAGGCTACCCCATGAGATAAGAATCCTAATACTACCCCCATCAATTCCATAACCTCTCCAAAGCTTATAAATCAAAGCACTAGATGTTAGAGTCCTAGACCACCATACAGCTTCATCTCAGATTTTTATCATAACTTTGTGGTGTGAAGACTGGATGTCAAAGTGATTGCAGCTGGACTTGAATCCTGTCACCCCATGGTTAAATATGGAAAGATGCTAAATTCCCTGCCACAATACCTTTATTTGTAATTTGGGTTATTAGTTCCTATCAGCTGGAGTGGTAGTGTTCAATGGATTGACACATGAAGCACTAGTTCCATGCTTGTCAGTAAATGTCACCTACTAATATTCTTCTAGAGAAGTTTTGAGTTAATGCAGTTGTATGCTACTTTAAAATTAAACCCTAAATCAGCACTGTCACCTAAATAACTTGCCCTGATTAATAACCAGACAAAAACATATAGAACAGTTTCTCTTTCCAGCTGGTTCTTTAGTCCCTATACATCAGCTGATCTGGTCTGCCTGTTATTCCTGAACTCACCACATGCAACGCTGCTTCTGGCTCTTGTTTGCCCTCTTCTGCTAGCTTAGAGTGATATTTCTCTCCCTCCTAAAGAGGACTCCAAGCAATTTTCACCTCTTCTGCAAAAGCCTTCCTTGGGTCCCCTTAACTCTCAATTTTGGTACCGTTTACAGTTATTTGGCACTTTACATAGTAAGAATAGAACTGACATTTATAGTACTCTTGGGAATATAACAATTTGTTTTTATGTATGTTTTCTCACTGCCTTGGCATTCCTATCTTCTTATAGACTCTGAGATCACAGCCTCGTATATACAGCAGCTGGCAAAGAAACTACATCGTGGAACCTTCAGGCAAAGTTTGCTGTTGCTGAAGATAATGTTCTTGATAACGGGAAATGAGAAAGGGAAAGTAATGGTGAACCTCTTTCCATGTCCACGTCTATTTTTAAAATGGAGAGATTGGCTAAGCTCCTATATCTGTGTACACAGATGCAAAGATGAGCACAGCAAGGTAACTAAAGTTAGTGATGGGGAAGGACACAGAGAATTAGGGGAGAGAGATACCTCTTCCATTGCAATCAAGAACTTTCTCAAGTTGCAAAGAAGGGGGTCTGTTCTGGCATATTTACTGGTAGCAACTGGACTGTGTGGCATCACTAGTACAGGTCATTACGGGCAAGGCCAGCCTAATACTGAAAACCTGAATTTGGGAAGACCTCCAAGGCCATCTGCAAAGGTATCTGCCCAGTCTCTAGCATTAGCCTCCTCAAGTCCCTTGTGCCCATCTTCAGCTCCATCAGCCAAAGCAAAACCCTCACAATCCTACCCCATCCATCTTCATCCCCAGTGTAAGCTGGGAATAGCCATTTATGCTTCTGCTCTTATCCTCAAATCATGTATGTGAGGAACTGAGATTGTGTGGAGACTGAATACCAGGGCACCACCATCATTCATGCAGAATATACCCCCCTCACCATCCCAAAGTGTACAGACACACCATTTCAAGGAATGGTTAAGTTTACTGTATTAGACCGCCCAAGGTCAGAACAGATACATTCTTAACCTTTGTAATTGTTTACTTTCCAAATGCCTTACTGAATTCTTGACCTCTTTGACCCACCATATGTCCTCCCTTTATGTAGAATAAAAAGGCTGGACAACCAAGACATTCAACCTCCTGTTTGCTTTCTCACTTCAAAGGGAAATATATTACTTTCATTGCAGGTCCTAGAGGTGGAGGCAAATGCCTCACAAATCTACCAAATTTGTATCACTAAGATCAGCTACAGGTCTATTATTCCATCAACAAAAAATTATTAGAGCCTAATCTACATAGAACATATTGTGGGTTTTGGACAAAGAACCAAAAATAATTTAGTGTAAGCTAAGAAATGAATGGGCTGGATCCTTAATATTATGTTGAATCATATGAAATTGTCCTTTTTATAAGTATAAAAAGATCAAGATCAATAATTCCACATGGTTCAGCCAAGTATTATCTTTGGGGTCCACTTTAAGGTTGGTGTTGGATAAAAAGTAACAAAACTTCATTGGATGACACTTGTGATGTAGTCACTTATGTTGAATTCTTTTCATAACTTCTAGTGTGCTATTGATTCACAATTAATATATTTAGAGAAAAAATACATATTTAGCATAACGAGAGGAAATTCATCAACCGCCAATAAAAATTAAGGAAAAAATTGTTATACTAATTAAACAAATAAACAACAACAACAGCAACCACGCACATTTTTATGTCCATCCTTTAGGCTATTTAATTTTTCTTAAAACAGCTCTTGGGGATAATCGGTTCATTAATTTCTAATCTCAATCTTGGCACCAGCAAAAGGAAGAATTTACAGAGAAATCCATATTGAGCAGACGAAGGCCTGTTTACTTTCCAAAGAAGAGGCAAGTGGTAGGGAGAAGAAACTAGAGGGAGGGAGAGAGAGAAGGAGACACATAAGGAAGATGGACAAGCAGAGGTTCACCAAATGTATTCCAGAGCAGGGAACTGGCCTTTGGCTGGTCAGTTTTCATTTTGAAGGCTCTAAAATGTCATGTGTCTGCTGTGACCATAGTTATATAAGTCACACGGCCTACCCTTAAATACCTCCCAATATCCAACCCAATGCACAATCACCCACTAGCAAGGGTGAGGCACACTCCCTTGTGTTAGAGGATGCATATTTTGACCTAAAATCTCACAGACTTTCATTCTTCTCTTTTTTTTGCTTTTTTTCATTTACAAATACAAACAAAATTTTAACTCCAGGTTAAAATCTGAGGTAAGCATAGTATCAGTCTGAAACTTCCCCTAATAGTGAAAATAAAGTCTCCCTATTTAAACATCTTTTCCCTCTCTGTGGCTAAGGGGGGTTAAATGTTAGAAGTAAAATGTCAGTTTTTAAATCTATATAGAGAATAAACACAAAAAAACTAAGTACTTAGATTAGATGTGTAGATAAATGTCCTCCTCCTTCTGATGCTTGAGATCAACTCCAAATTACACTCGGGGTGAATGATATGAGGTTCCCTTGAAGCTTTCAGGGGTACCCACATTCTAAATAAGCAGCTTGACTTTAAAGGGTTAAATATTTTGGCTTTAAAGCATTCCAAACAGAGGAGGAACGTTAGAATTTGTGACAGAGGCAGGCATCACACTAGGTACTTTATATGCAACTGCTAACTTAATCTTTACAACAGCCTGGTAAGGCTCTTTATTACCATTTCCAAGGGAAGAGAATTGGAGCCCAGAAGTTTAACTTGCCCAGGGTCACAATGGAGGGCATCCCAGAGGGGAACCAGGTCCACCTGGTGGTGACACACCCCTTCTTTACCCAGCACCACCATAAACTAAGGAATATTCTCAATTTGGGGACAAGAGAGGGGGGATATAGAATATCAAGTTTGAAGCAGAGGACAGACCAAAAGAAGATCTAAATTCCAATGGAAGTTCTAAGATTCTCTAGGTAAGGGGTTTAATTTCTTTGGGCCTCAATTTTCTCAGAGCACAGACTCAGCAGATAACCAGTGAGCACTGGCAGAGCCCAAAGCTATCTCTGAAATGCCTTCTTGTGCAGCCGAAGTCATGGTGGCTATTTTAATCATGGTTCTCTAAAACTGTGACAGGAGAGATCTGTGAATATTATGAAATTTTTTAATAGCAATGGGCTCACATGACTGTAGGAATGGGCTAGTTCAAATTCCACAGGGCAGGCCATAAGCTGAGATGTCCAGTGAACATTTTCGATGACTCCCCCAGAGAAGCCAGCTAAAGTAAACATGGGAATTCTCCCTACTGATTGCTGAAATCATCACGTCTTCTTTTAAGGCTTTCAATTGACGTGATGAGACTTTTCTCACTGCTGAAGGCCATCTCCTCAGCTGACTGTCAAGCAATCAGCCATAGATGCAATCAACTGACTAATGACTCAAGTTCATGAAATGTGCTCACAGTAACAATTAGGCAAATGCTGCTTGACCAAACTGGATACCATCAGCAACCAAGCAGACACAGGAAATTAATCATCCCAGTGGCCCTCCCACCCAGCAGACAGATGGCTCAAGGTGGGGACAACCTTATTTCTCACAAATTAAGGATGTATCACAAGATCTGGGGCAGAGACGACTGATGTCATTGAGCTCATAGCCCTGCAAAGTGAAAGAGAAATATAAGCTGGTCCTCTGACCAGATCAAGGTTTGGTCTAAACCTGGGCCCTCCTCTTACTAACCCCTTCTCAACCACACCACCCACCAGTCTTCCCCTTTGTTCTAGTCCTTTACAAGAAAAGGACTTTACTTTTAACAAAAAAAGACCATATTACTACTGAGCCCCATGGTCTGTAAAATTCTTCACCCTTAGCTGAGTGAGGTGTCATGATCTATCATTGCTTATGGGCATAATGATGTTGGAATCACTCAGTTTTGGCAGATGATATGCCTAAGACAACCAGATTTGGGTTTTTTTAATGCTAAGAGAATAAAGAGAAAAACCTATGGTTCTTGTAGTCCAAGACTTGCTCACACAATGGAAAACATGCCACCTTCTTTTTAGTAGAATAAGATGAAAGGTAAAGATGCTATAAAGATAGAACAGAGAGTAGAACAATAACACAACTATTGGGTTAGTTAGAACATTTTCTCGAACAAAATTATGTGACATCAGTTTATGCACCAAACACTAATCTGGCTCCTGCTTTAATGATTTGGCTTTAGGAGCTTGGAACATAAGAATGACATCATCTCTGCTCTTTATATTTACAGTCCAGGGCAGGACTAATCCAATAAGCACAATCATCTCTATAAGTGCTAGAAAGGAAGGCAATGGTCTCCGGAGCTTATGGTGAGTCTACCTTGACATGGGTGTATGGGCAAAGTGATCTGGAAAGTTAGATAAGGGTAGAGCATGTATTCCCAGCAGAGTGAAGGACCCAGAAGCAAGCAAAGCAGTGAGCATTCAGGGAACCTCAGACAATTTAGTGGGGTTAGAGAAGATGAATGAAAAAAGAGAAGGAGGTGGAGGGGGCAGTAGTATTGAAACTTGAAGTCACACAACAACATGGTAAGGAATGTGGACTATTTCCAGAGAGCAGCAAAGAAATTTTGAGAAGGTTTATCATACAGACTAGTATATCAGATTTGCACTGCAGAAAGTTAGGTTGAGTGGCAGTGCAGAGAATGGACTGGACAAGGGTAAAATTGGAGGCAGTGAGACTGATTAGGAGGCTGTTATTGGACATAGAAACAATGGGTGGACAAAAACAAAAAGTTTTGAAAAATGTGAATTCAGTAGAATGACCAGGAATTTGTCTTTGAACAGTTGGGGTGAGGCAGACAGAGAGTCACAGATGATACCAAGGATGATTTTCTTAAGTGTTCCAAGGAGTCAGTGATGGCCAGCCTGTTTAAGATGAATGATTCTCAATGGCTGAGAGATTCCAAACAGAGTCAAGAGGTTATCCTGGAGGTTATTCTTACGCATTAAGTGGATATCACCTTGTTAGTCAAGATGTAATGGAGAGGCTGAAGGTAACTGCCTGAAAATGTAGAGCTGTGTTCCAGTAGCCATGTTTCTTGAAGATGATTGTATAATGATACAGCTTTCACACTGTGACTGTGTGATTGTGAAAACCTTGTGTCTGATGCTCCTTTTTATCTACCTTGACAACAGATGAGTAGAACGTATGGAATAAAAATAAATAATAGGGCAACAAATGTTAAAATAAATTTAGTTTGAAATGCTAGTGATCAATGAAAGGGAGGGGTAAGGGGTATGGTATGTATAAATTTTTTTTTCTGTTTTCGTTTTATTCCTTTTTCTGAATAGATGCAAATGTTCTAAGAAATGATCATGATGATAAATATGCAACTATGTGATGATATTGTGAATTACTGATTACATATGTAGAATGGAAAGATCAAAATAGGAATGTTTGTGTTTGTTAGGCGTTTTTTGGTATTTAAAAAAATAAAATTTAAAAATTAAAAAAAAAAAGGTGTGAGGTTCTCTGAATCATGCCTGCACTCAAAGACAACCCGAGGACTGACTCCGATCCTTTCCATCTATGCCCATATTCCTTTTCTCACTCTTCCATACCCAATTCTCACCCAACTATAGATCGACCCAACTAGAACTCAGTAGCTCTCCTCCCTTCCACTCCCCTCTTCCAAGCATATCTTTGCATCATTAGTGGCTTCCCAGGTCAAAGATACCTAAAGACAGTTGCAAAGAAAGCTCATTGTTTTAAGAAAAACATGGTATAAACATGGGCAGGTTAATCAAGTACCAATCTTGGTTGTCTTTTTAAAATATAGAGGAGTAAGTTTTAGCCAATTATTCACAAAAATGCTGACTAGCTTCGGAGCCGACAGACATGCACTGAAACATGGATCCACAGTGCCCTCAGCCACGGTCTCTATCTCACTTGAGCATCATCACCTCTGATGACGAAAGAATCGTGGCTGAGCCATGGTTGGTGTGGGAAGCCCAAAAGAGGAGGTTCGGAAAACAAAAGTAGCAACTCAGGCCACACATCCACCTGAGGTTACCACCAGAAGGCACCCTCTCATTCAGGCTTCCTAAAGGATGGGTTCCAAAGCCATTCCTTCTCATTTAAAGCATCAGTTGGAAAAGGAAAATACAATTAATTAAGGCTCTTTAAGCACTAATCAAATACATAGCATGATTCTCACAGGATCCAAGGTGTCCATGCAGGAGTATAGATGTGAAATGGTTTTTCCAATATCCTACTGGATTCATATTTCTCAAAACCATTTGTTTCTCCCCACCCACAGCTGCTACTTCCACTAACAGTGGTATCCACTGGTACAGGGTGCTCAGATCAGAAATAAGGAATTTCTTGTCACCTTCCTCTTGTATATACTCATCCTTCTTTCTCACTAAATGTACTCCACAGGTGATTCCACTAGTTACAACAAGAAACCTTCTGAAATAGCCTAGGAAAGGAACTTTTGTAATCCACACCAGCTCACTGATTTCCTTACAAAGAATCAAGCAACAACAGGTCAACAATTTCAAAAGAAACAGAGAAATGAATTCACTGAGTTAAAAAAGAGAGACAATGAACTTTAAAGCTCAGAGTTCAAACAAAGCAAGGTTCTGACAGCATTTGCCTTCAAAAATCCTTATACTAACTATTCCATAATTTGCATGGAAACAGAACATGTGTAGACGTCAGAGATATGTTTTATAACTGGGAAGAAAGTCAGATGTATAAATCCCAGTTTACACATAAACTGGTTATTGAGTCGACATTATAATGTTGCTTTTGCCATGTACCACAATTCTGTGTCATGAACCCAATGATTTACACATCAATACTTTTAAAAGTGTAGTAAAATCAGCCTAAAATATTTCTTAAAGTGATAACTTAATTTGGGAATAACAGCATTCACTTTTAAAACCTGACCATTGAGTCTTGGCAGTAAATAAATCATGCAACAGTCTCCCAGCAATCAACTTACATAGAGCAATAAATCTTTGAATTCAACTTTAGACCAGACATAATGCTATAAAGTAAAAATCTAGTTTTAACTCAGTGACCTCAGTTTTGCCTCTGCTGGACAGTAAATCTGATGCAAAATGAGCAAATATGGGTGGCTGAATTTCAACCTGGCATAACAGCGAGGCTTTGTCAAGGATCCCAGAATGTAGAGAGTTTTAGGAATAAAAAAAAAAAAGTTTGAAAAACAAAAACATATGCTAAACAGATGAGAATTGGGGAATTAAGAGATGGGAAGAGCTTTCACCTTAGTTAAGAAAACATTCTATTTAATGACTTTTTCTTTTAGATGGCCCATTCCAAGATTTTCCTTTATAGTCTCTAAAACTATGATCTCTAGAAGGTGAATGTTAGATGAATATCAATGTATTCATTCATTCAATTAGTGTTCAATAAATAGAGCTTTCATCTCTTACTAGCTTGAGGACTCTGAGACAATTATTTAACTTGTCTGTACCTCAGTTTCTTTATCTTAAAATGGTAGCACTACTCATACCTGATTCATAGGACTGTATAACTACAAATTTGCATATTCTGAAGAGATTTACAATATTGAACAAAGCAAACAAGATCCCTCCCTTCCACCCTCCCACATGAGACATGACTCCCAGGGGTGTAAATATCCCTGGCAACGTGGGACAGAATTCCCGGGATGAGTTGGGACCCAGCATCAAGGGACTGAGAAAGCCTTCTTGACCAAAAGGGGGAAGAGAGAAATTTGACAAAATAAAGTTTCAGTGGCTGGGAGATTTCAAATAGAGTCAAGAGGTTATTCTGGAGGTTATTTTTATGCATTATACAGATATCCCTTTCTAATTTATGGTGCATTGGACTGGCTAGAGGAAAGTACCTGAAATACTTGAGCTGTGTTTCAGTAGCCTTAATTCTTTAAGACAACTGTATAAAGATATAACGGTTACAAAATTTGGGGAAAATAAAAAGTATTTGCAATCTCCTTGAGAGACTGGGGAGAATGGTGGAAATATTCAATCTCCCCATTTGGAGAATTCCTGATATCCTTGCAAGCAGCAGAGACAACCAATTTAATAGGTTGAGCCCTCAATCTTGGGTTTTGCTCCTGTGAAAGTTATTCCTGCCAAGAAGAAGCTAAGCCTACTTATAATTATGCCTAATAGTCACCCCCAGAGAACCTCTTTCGTGGCTCAGATGTAACCTCTCTGTCTAAACCAACTTTGCAGGTGAACTCATTGCCCTCCCTCAATTTGGGACATGACTTCCAGTGATGTAAATCTCCCTGGCAACATGGGACATGACTCCCAGGGATGAGCTAGAACCTGGCATCATGGTATTGAGAAAGGCTCTTTGACCAAAAGGGAGATGAGAGAAATAAGAAAAAACAGTTTCAGTGGCTGAGAGATTCCAAACAGTATTGAGAGGTTATCCTGGAGGTTATTCTTATTCATTATATAGGTTTCCCTTTTTATTTAGTGGTTTATTGGAGTGGATAGAGGGAAGTACCTGAAACTGCTGAGCTATATTCTAGTAGCCTTGATTCTTGAAGATGATTATAAAACTTACATAACTTCTACAATGTGATCATGTGATTGTGAAAACTTAGTGGCTGGCACTCCCTTTAGCCAGGGAATGAACAGATGGGTTAAAAATAAATAAATAAATAAAAAACAAAGACAAAAAAATAAATAATAGGGGGGATAAGGGGCTAAAAAATGGTAGATTGAAATACTAGTGGTCAATGAGAAGGGGGGTAAGGAGTATGGGATATAGGGTTTTTGTCTTTCTTCTTGTGCTTTCTTTTTCGGGAGTGATGCAAATGTTCTAAAAATGATCACAGTGATGAATACACAACTATGTGATGATATTGTAAGCCACTGATTGTATACTTTGGTTATACTGTATGTCCACGAAGATATGTCAATAAAAATATTTTTAAAAAAGATATAATGTTAACAATGTGACTACGTGATTGTGAAAACCTTGTGTCTGATGCTCCTTTTATATATAGGCAGATGAGTAAAAAAATATGGATTTAAAAAAATAAATAATGGGGGGGGACAAAGGGTTACATAAGTTGGGTAGATAGAAATACTAGTGGTCAATGAAAGGGAGGGGTAAGGAAGGTGTATGGTATGTATGAGTTTTTTCTTTTCTCTTCTTATTTCTTTTTCCGGAGTGATGCAAATGTTCTAAATAATGATCATGGTGATGAAAACACAACTATGTGATGATATTGTGAACCACTGACTGTATACCATGTATGAAGATTTCTCAATAAAAATATTTTTTTAGGGCAGATGCCGTGGCTCAGCAGGCAGAGCTCCAACCTGCTGTGCTGGAGGTCTGGAGTTCGATCCCTGGTGCCTCCTGCCCATATGCAAATTAAAAAATATATATTTTTTTTAAAAAAAGTAAATAGAACTTAGATAAAAAAGGTCCCTGCCTTCAGGGAAGCTGAGGACATATTTAGAAACAAAACTTAATAAGTACACAATTTCAAATTCTACCAGGTGCCTAGAGGAAATGCATAGGGTACTATTGAGTAAAAGGGGGACCTACTCAGATGAAGGGGTCATGGAAGGTCTTGTTGATTTTGTCCACTCAGGGACCTTTGAGCTGAAATCTAAAGGAAGACAAGCAGCCATTCAGGAAAAGATGAAGAGGCAAGCACACTCCAGGCCAAGGATTTGGACGGTACAAAGACTGTGACCCAGGAATCAACCTGGTGTATTCCAGGAACTGGGGAGAGATAAGAAAGGGGCAAATCATGCAGAGGCCCAAAAGCAAGGATAAGCAGTTTGGCTTTAGTCTATCTTTGGGTTAGGAAGTCACTCGATGATTTTGAGAGATGATTCCAGCTCCTGGGTAGTGAATGGACCTTGAGGTAAAGAAGGAAAGCCTCAGGAGGTCACTGATGGCTTTCTGGTCTAGTGGGAAATGATGATGCCTTAGAATAGGTTATGGTAATAGAGATGAAGAGAAACAGATAGAATGTGAGATACATTCTGAAATCTCACAACTTTCCTTCCTTGACAATGGCTTCTTTGGTGCAAACCTCAACAAGATCAATGGTTAAAAAGAGCAGAAGAATCTCTATTTTATTGACGCTCCTCAGATCATGCTCCCTATGGAGACAAGTAACTAGGGAATTTTTTTAAATGTTCTTACCAAGCCATGAACTGATTTGCAGTTTGGGCTGCCTTCTCTGTGTAGTTTAGACTGAGAGCTCTAAGATCCAATTACTTATAAAATAAAATCAAGATGTATAATCTTGGGTCCCAGATCCGAGTTGTCAATAATTCTTCATTGTTTTTACTTTATATCAAATTCTAAATAGCCCTTTGAAACATGAGCTAGAGGTTTGGTGCCAATGTGGACCAGGGAGGAGAAGTTTCCCACCAGAGCTTTCTGGCAGTTTGTTTTCAACTTACCATCCACAGTCTACAACAGGGACTAATTCATGAAAATTATGTGCCTCATTCCAACCTATCACTTTGTGCTTCAGGAAAGAAAAGGAAGGAGGGAGAGGGATATTTAAGAGCAGGACAGAGTAAGAGAACAAGAGAGTGAGACAGACAGAGAGGGAGGGAGAGAAAGAGAGAGAGAAGAGAGAATCAAAAAGGGAGGGAGCTAAGGCATGATTTGTCATCACTCAGAAGTGCTAACTATGGCTCCCAAACCTCAAGCTCTGATTCCCTCATCAATCTTAATACCCCCCAGATTCTGTGTAGCACAAACATGGAAAGAAAAGAAAAGTTCTTAGCCAAATATTGGAGTTCAGCTTGGAAAAATGAGCTCTGCAATGACAGCACATATTTTTAAGCAGTTATTGGGATCTAACTGAGAAACTGGCTCCAGGCCACACAAGTTCACATATTTTCTTGGTTCCTAAGCTAATCATTTTTACATCATACACTTTAAAATAAGCCAAAGGAAGCTCCCTCCAGGAATAGCCTTGCATTGGCATTTAACAATTAAAAACAAGATTACATTAAATGTAAGATTTAATAAGATACACACTCATGTGAAATGCATAGCAATGAGTTGGAAAAGAAATATTTAATATGACACAACTGTAGCATAAAACTAAATCAGCTCCAACAACTCATCAAAGTTTATTAGGTGCCACTTAAGCAATTTGATGGAGTGAAAGTTAATGGTATCTGAGTCTTTGATGGAAAAAAAATTAGTATAAAATTTCCCTCTCCCTATCAATATATCTTAAGCATACAATCCATGCTCTTCCCTGTTACTAATACCCCAAATAAAAGTAAGATTGAAAATCAAATGTATATTCCATGTATATTAGAAATTATAATTAGAATAGACTGAAAATCTAATATATATTTATAGTATGGTGATTTGGATAACAATGACAATTGGTATTTTTGAAATTTAACTTTTAACTTTAAATATGTTATTCCCTTCTATCTACAAAATACCTTACAGGTGTTTCAAGAGAGCAAAGTTTCCATGTAAGCAGGTGGCTCCTTTATTTGTGGAAAAATTGTATCAAATAAGAATAGCTCTGGCTATTCCAAATTATTTCTAAATCTTATCCTTTATATAACTCACTTAATTGATGTCATCTCTCTCTACAAAGACAAGGAGTAACAACATGGTATGAATATGTTTTTCATTTGGTCTCAGCACACTTGTCAATCTTTCCCTTCATCTAATATAAATGACAAAGTATCTCCCTCCCTCTCAGTACCTGTTGGAGGTTGTCAACAAATCTCACTTAAAGGAACCCTTGTTGCCTCAACCCCACGGCTAAACACAGATACACAATTTTAAATTAGGGGAAGAAATGCAATATTAATTAATTAATTATAAATTATAGAAAATTTTTAATGTAATTTTTTGTATCCTACAACAGAGTAACTGATTCCAGGAGGAAGCATTGCTGCACCTGTATGAATGATGCCACAAGACAAAGTTGTTCTAGTAGCATGTGACTGCAGGCCAACTAGGTTGCCTCTTCTTCTAAAAGAATTATTTTTCTGAAGGGCATTAAACATGCTCCCAGCACCCTCCTTTTCCATTTGGGTTTTTTAATCAAATGGTTCCAATCCATCACAGTTTGATTTCAGGATAAAGACAGGAGCTTCTGATGACCATTCTTTTTATCCCCAGGAAAACAGAGAGGAAGTTTACCACTTCAGGCTAAGGTCCAGCAACAGCAATCATTAAATCTATTACAGGACTCAGGAGACAGGTTGGAGACCCTCAAGAACTGGTGAGCATCAGGTAAGACTAGATGAACTGATGCTGGTAATGCCCGCAATGGGCATAAGGGACCACAGGAAAGCTGATCACTCCAGCTAGTCCAGGAGGCAGAATAAGAGCAGAAATCTTCTGACACTGACCCAAGCTTAGAAATCAAAGGAAATTCAAGGCTCAGGAAAACTTTATCACAATTAACGTCTCCAGAGATACCCCAAAAGTAAATTGTAGCTCGCCCATTTCACTGTCTCATATACATACTGAAGTAATAATATCTAATACCCAAAGAAGATTAGTAAAAAGACCATCCAAGGGGCAGTGCAATGGTGGCTCAGCAGGCAGAATTCTCGCCTGCCATGCCAGAGACCCGGGTTCAATTCCCGGTGCCTGCCCATGCCAAAAAAAAAAGACTGTACAAGCATCCATCCACCCACCCCCATCCATCCATCCATTTATTCATGTATTCATTTGTCATCCAAGAAATATTTATTAAATGCCAACCAGATGGGTGCAGAGGGAGTATAACTGTAAGCAAAACCAAGCATAGTCCCTGACAGTGCGGTTTTCAGCCTAGTGAGGGAAGAAGCTGTCAGTCAGAGGGAGCAACACAGGCTAAGTTCTTCAAGCAAGAAGGAGCACCGAACATTTAAGGAGCTAAAGAAGATTCACAAACTGGGGCATGTCGAAGGCAGTGACAAGGCTTCAGGGTTAGGACAAAGGAAGAACATGTAGGATCACAAGCCACATAAAGAATAGAGGTCTCTGTCCTAAAAGAATGTGAAAATACCCAAGTGTTTAAAAATAAACCCAAGAATTTACCCATTGTGAAAGTTGCATTTCAAATCATAGGAGGAAATGTGGATGAATAATAAATGCTCAAGACAACTGGCCAGCAATTTAGGAAAAAGAACAATAAGACCAGATCTTACCTCACTCCTCACACTAAAATATGCTCCATGAAGACAAAATTTAGTACATAAATTGAAAACTGAAGAAGTAGAAAAAGAATATAAACACACACAGGTTCCAGGAAGATGGTTGAATAGGAAAGGTCGAGTTTACCCCTCTCCAAGGAACAGCTAGAGAAGGGACAAAAAAGCAACTGAGATGGTGATTCCAGGGCGTAAGTCACCTGGGAGGGTCTTTTGCACTTGATTGCAAAAGCTGAGGAACTGAGAAGGAGAGAACTAGAGACCATCCACCCGATGCAAGCACACCCCTTTCCAAATGGAAGCCCAAAGCCCTCAGGAGCATGTGAATGGGGAGACGGGGACTAGGAAGTAAGCCAAGATGCATTCCTTGAATGCGCTACCCTCATCAGAGCAGCCCCATGGCCCGTGACTCACCCCACACCTCACACACTGGAACGCCATCACCCACCCCCCGCCCTCCACATGCCC
>PVIY010027591.1:0-19873 GCA_004026745.1 Myrmecophaga tridactyla
TGTCGGGCACTCGAAAGCAGTCGTGTTCTGGAGCAGGCTCAGGAGAACCAATTGCCAAATTTTCATGAATTTTGAGAGCTGGTTGTTAAACAGCCCTTATGAAAAATTAAAGGATAGAGACTTAAAGTAAATTGTACTGAGCACAAAGGTAACACATACTCCAAACTTAGTCCTCCTAGTTATTTTACTATTCTTTACTAGTATCTATGCTCTTAACTTTATGTGTATCTGTTTTATCTGTATGGTCAAAATGCTAAACAACAGTATGCTGCAGTGTCTCTCATTCCAGCTCTGCATTCAGTCAACTCACATTGATGTCTCCACAGTGGCCGTAAAGCAGTATTTATACCCCAGAAATTGGCGAACATTATACATTTGTGCTCGATTTGTTGTTTTGTTGATTGAAGAAGGGTCAGCAAACTTCTTCTGTAAAGGGCCAAATAGTAAATATTTCAGGACTGCTGGCCATGCAGTTTCAGTTGCAACTACTCAAGTCTGTCATAATAGAGCAGCAGCAGCTAAATATGCAAATAGATAAGTAAGCTCCAGTTCCAATAAAACCTTACTTATGGATACTGAAGTTTGAATTTTATATAATTTTCACCTGTCATGAAATACTATTCTTTGGACTTTTTTCGACCACTCAAAAATATAAAAGCTATTCTTAGTTTGCAAATTGTATAAAAACAAATGATGGACTGGATTCGGTCATAGTTTGCTGGTCCCTGGTCCAGAATCAGGCAAGTATTCAGTGAGAATCAATTACTTATATAGGATTTGCATTAGAAAGTATGGTATATTTTATTAGCAGTTGTAAATCATGTGCTACATATCCCTCATATCAGTAAAAATTATAATAAACTTAGTTCCCCCCGAAAACTGGCTGTCAGATATTACCAGCACACCACCGCTTTGAGGGCTTTACAGTTTGAGAGGAGTGGGGGCAGGACATGTCCTGCGGAGGGGGCAGGGGTAAGTAAGCTCCACCCCGGAGGGTTTGCCAGCAGCTGACTCGGGTTGCTAGAAAGGAAGAACAGAAAGCGCTTGTTCTTAGGCCATGTGAGATTTTCTGGGGATTAGCAGAAATAATGGGGGGATACTTTGAGGATCTGCAATCATAAAGGAGGGGCCTGTGAGCTGGTGAAATTGGAAAATTCTAGTTATATTTTTTCCCTTCTAGGGATATTATAATATACCTCTGCGTTTAGTCAAGTCTTTATTTAACTTCTTTAGTAATTTTACTCATACAACTCCTGAGTATTTTGGTTAAGAAAATTTTCAGATAATTTATATTTTTTGGTCTATTGCTGGTATATCTGGAAGCTACTAATTTGTATAAATTAATTTGTAACTAGCCAATACTAATGCTAATCACTGGTTTCATTAGATTTTTTAGCTGATTTTCTTGTGTTTTCAATAATACAATAATATCAGCTGCAATAAATGATCCTTTTACCTCATTCTTCCAAATTTTTATTCTTAGTATGTCTTTTCTTATCTTACTGAATTGGCCAAGAACTTCTAGTGCTAGGAACACTCACTGCAGTCCCGATATTAGTGGGATTGTCTCTAGCGTTTTATTATTAAATATGACACTGACTGCTGAGGTGAGATAGTCCTTATCATACGAGGGAAGTTCCTCGTTTTCTTAGTTTACCCCAAGAAGTATTTCCTTCCAGGAATGGATATTAAATGTTATCAGATGCTTTTTGAGAATTTATTGACATGATGGGATAAATGTTATTAGACAAGTCCTAATACGGTAGCATTCTTTCACCCCTATTTCGTTCTTTAATATAATGACAGATATATTTGCTTCTGTTTTATTTAGTAGTTCCAAACCTGTACCCATAAATAATACTGATTGGTGGAATTTTTTTTTCTTTTTGCATGGGGAGATGGACAAAGTTTTTGCTTTCTTTTCTTCCTTTTATTTTTAACTGCTCCCCATCCTCATCTGTTTCAATGGTTAGCATAGAAATATATAGAAGTAAAAATATCACCCATCGCTCCTCCACCCAGAATTACCATGGTTAACACTGGGCTTAGTTCCTTCCAGAGCATTATTTTCTTAAACAATTAGGAGTATGCAGTATGCAGTTTTATATCCTGATTCCAAGCCCCCCCACACACCCTTTTTTTGTGTGCTGAGTATATAAGCATTGCTCTGGGTCGTTATTTGACTTCCTTTCTAATCCCCAACCAACCAGGGAAGTTCTGCCATTAGTGAGAATTTCTGGAATTTCCTTTGAATGATCACAGTGGCTGGGCTGGGTCTTCCTGATTTTTAGAGCGTCAGGTTAGTTCTCCCTTAAGCTGCAAGACTTTGGAACAGAGTATGTCATAAACGCCAGAGAATCAGCTCTCAAGCCTGATTTCTGAAAGTGGTGGTTGATTATTTTTCAAATAAATAGAGTGTTAATTTAATAACCATGTGCCAGGCACCAGGCCTTGGGCATCCAGAAACAACAGTGTCTGCCCACAAGAAGCAGAGTGCAGTGAGGGGGAAAGAGACACGCACACACATCTCTGCAAGGCCAGGTGACCAGCGCTATACGGGAAGGCCGGGGAGCGCGAGGAAGTTGGCCCAGTGGAAAAGTACCTCGGCTGTGATTCACCGGGGATAATGCCCTGCTGGGGCCACGCCATGGCCTCGTCCCCGTGCCGGCAGCTGAAAGCTGAAGGTCACATCAAAATGGAACCCAGTTTAAGAGAAGGCAGTAAACGAAAAGTGGGACCAAAATGCGCTATTTCAATGTTATCCCTGGTTTCTGCAGGAAGCATCTGTCCCTCCACCTCCGTCAGCAGGAGCGCAGTGCCTGCGCCATGGGCTCTGTCTGGGCACGACGGCCAAGTCAGGATTCCTGCTCCAGGTGACTGACAACCTGCTGGGGGGCACGGGGCGGGGCCCGCAGTCTGGCTGCCCGGCTGCACACAGATTGGCTGATTAAATAAGGCTGCGGATTAGAGAAATAAAATTCCCAGGGCTAGAAGGCATGACCCCGGCAATGGAACAACTTGATGGGCTAAACATGAATTCACATGGCATCAATACAGAGCTTACCTGGATTCTCAGGTTAATTACCTGTCTGGCTTCTCAGTCCTCTTATACACTGTCACCCTTGGGGAGTTTGCAAAACTTGATACTGGAGCTGCTCAGCCTCATTCCAGAATTTTTGATTCAGTGGGTCCAGTGTAATTTTTTTTTAACTTGTAAAAAGATTTTTGATTTTGAAGTAATTTTAGACTTAGAGAAAAGCTGCAGAAGTAGTACAAAATGCCATGTACCCTTAACCCAGATTTCCCAAATGTGAACTTTTACAATACTTGTTTTATCATCCTCCCTCTCTTTGAAGGATTTAAGAATAATTTGCAGACATGATGGCTTTTTACTAAATACTGAAGTATTTACTAAATATTTAGTAGTAATTAATACTTTAATTTACTAAAGTATTTAGTAAATACTTCAGTGTGTGTTATCTCAAAAGAAGGACTTTCTCTTACACAAATGTGGTATTTGATCAAAATCAGCAAGTCAACATTGATTCAGTACTATAATCTAATATATAGAATTTAATCAAATTTTGCCCATGGTCCTGGGTATCAGCATTTTTAGAAAGCTCCCTGATGGATCTATTGGGCGCCGGAAACTCTGCCACTTGCTCTGGTTAAAGGGAGGGTAAAGGCCAAGTGGAGGGTGCCTTCCCTGAGGTCACCAGCAACTTAGGGTAGAGTTGTCAGGGGGCCCCGGCTCTGGGGAAAACCGGCTCTCCTGGCTGAACCCGATGGGCACCCTGCTTGGCAAGGGGCCGGCTCCTGTGTCAGTGCCCCCTGCACCCTTGAGCAGTGCACACCTGAGTGCAATCCCCCACACAGGACTTAACTGAGGAGGAGGAAGGGGCAGGCATGGGTCCTGAGGGCCTGGGACCGTGGGTCTACTCTGCTTCGTGGGATGTGTGTACTCCATTTATACCCTTGGAGAGTCTACGCTTGATGTTGGGGGTGGGGAGAGGAAGGGAGGCTCTGGTTGCAGGCCAGAACTGTAAACCAATTCTTCGTTGCACTCCAAGATCCCAGCTGTTAAAATCTGCACTGACCTTTATTTACCAGGCCCTCTTCTCCCTTGCTAGATCGACCTCTAGGTTTCTTCTCTTTCCCTACTCCCATCCCTCAGCCCAGCTCCCACCCTGGTCCTGGTGGTCTTTACCATGCGGGAAGCTGACCACATCCGTCTCCCGATTAGACCCCCAATCCCTAGGTGAAGCCCACATGCCTCCACATTCAGTAAATGGGAGCAGGGGCATTTTGGCCCTGCCCCTGCCTCCCCATTGGCTCCGTACTCCCACTCAAGCTGTCAGACTTCTCTGGGACCTGTCTCCATCTCCAGGAGCATCACCAGGAAGCCTCCTCTGAGGCTCCCCAAAACAAAGCCTTGCTTCCCCCCGCCCCAACACCACCCAGACTGTGCATATGGAGACAGGCATGCAGGGAAAGGAGGAACAGGAGGTGGACACATTGCTTGATTTGTGCCCTGCTGCCCAAAGTGTGGTCCCGGACCAACCAGCAGTAGCACCACCTGGAACTTGTTAGAAATGCAAATTCTCAGGCCCCACCCCAGATACAAACTCTGGGGGTGGGACCCAGAAATGTGTGTTTATGCAGCCCCTCAGATGCACACTCAAGTGGGAGACCCACTGGGCTAGTCCTTCTGGCTGGGGGAGGCCCAGCAGGGTGCAGGATGCATTCAGGCTCCATCAGTTCATGTGGTTCGGCTGGTGAGTCAAGAGGGTCAGCACATATTTCCAGTGCACCTACTATGTGCCAGACACAGTAGGTAAGAGAATGGGACTGGGAACGAGAAAGCCCCAAACCCATAAAAGGCCATCTGAACGTACCCTCAAGCTGGTGGTCTGATTTGGAGTTGTTCCCAAGGAAGCCGAAACCTCAGCTGCTGGTCCAGGTTTTGAGGAAAAATTAGGGAAGTTGTATAATTCTTTTATATTTGCACAATTTTACATTTCTGACTGTACCCATTAGTTTAGGAATAAAAAAAGTAAATAACGGGGGGTGGGAGGTGTGAGAGTAGTTCAGTGGTGGAATTCTTACCAGCCATGTGGGAGACCCGGGTTTGAGTCCTGGTCCATGCACTTCCCACAAAACAAACAAAAAACAAACAAATAAAAAATTCAACAAATGGTGCTGCAATAATGGGATACTCACATGGAAAAATAATGAAATGTGATCCTGCCATACAGCATAAAAAACAAACAAGCAAACATAAATAACAGGGCAAATTGGTAGAGAAAGCATCTGGGCCTTCTAGGGCAAGTCGTTTTTAAATTTTGTCATGCCAGCCCCTTGGAGACCCTGCTGCCAAATCCGCTTAGAAAATGCTTTTTGATGCTCATGGAACTTTGGCCCTTTGTGCTTACTTTAGTACCTACATAGTTAGGCAATGAGATAACTCAAAGGTTGAAACTCCCTCTCTTTTTTGGCAAAGGTTATCTTTATAAGTACATTTTAAATTCTAGCTTTTTGAATATAAATTTAAAATTTTGAATTTCCTTAATTCAAAATCAAATCATTTTGCTTAAAGGGCAGCATGTTCTATATATGACCTTGCTCAGCTTTTCACGTTGCTCCTGCATAACAAAGAATCGACAAGTTGCCATTCACTATGCATTGTTAGCTGCCTGAGGTTCTATTTGAAATCGTACCTGTCTGATATAATGGTCCTTGCGAGTAGAAAAATTGGGTCACATGCCATGATCTTTTAATTTTCTAAAGGAAGTATGCTGGAAAAAATAATTAATGCAAACATGGACCATTTGTCATATGTAATTGACTTGGGGGGAAAAGTTAGTCTAAATTAATGAAAGCCCTGAATTATAGATCTTTAAAGTATATCGAATTTGAAGGCTTGAAAGGAAACACAGAAGCAGCCAGGCCTTGGATTGGCTTCTTTAATTAATGGACATGGGCATTTTGTGATGTAACCACTTCTATAGTGGTTCAGAAGTTCTCAAAAATACTTCACACATTCTCTCGCTGACACTATTTCTGAAGAAGGGGTTGCATTGAAGAGGTCATATTGAAATGCATGAATTGTTCCAAAGCTACTGAAATCTTTTACTTCTGCATTTGTAACTGGGTGGCATTAACTACCTCTTCAATTTAGTTCAGAGTGTTTCCTGACCTAAAATGTAATAACATATCTATATTTAAAAATCCACATCACTGAGTCCATTTCTTTAATCCATTGCAGGAACTACAACAAGGAGATTCTGTCAAACACATCTCCTTCCCATCAGGACAGTGTGAAATCCAAATTCCGTAGGAGGGCACAGCCTGGCCCGTGCTCTGCCCTTCCAGCTCGTCTCTACCCTCTGGGAACCCTTTCCTACCTGCAACCACAACAGACAGCTTGGAGTTTCTCCAACTGCATGGATTCATACCACCCTCAGCTGTGTGCTTCCCCCGTTTCTCATTGCAGTGGGATCCTCCCGATCCCTCAAGATGAATCTCGTTTGTCACCTCCTCTCAAGGTTCCTGATTCCCCCTGCATTTCCTTCTGCCACCCTGCATTTGTTTTCTTTCCCCTGCCTCCCTGTGGTACAGGAGGCACTAGACTCATCTGGCTCATGGGGTGCACTCATGTGGCCATTTAAATTTAAATTCAATTAAGCATAATTGAAATAAATGTAATTTAAATTAATTAAAATTAACTTAAAATTTAATCAAATTTAAAACAAAAAATAATGGGTACTTTGTTGGACAGCACAGATAGAAAACACTTCCATCACTACAGGAAATTCCAGACTTTGAGCTCATGGGGAAAGAAGTTCATTTATTCAGTGCTGCATCTCCAGGGTCCAGCAAAGGGTCCGGCACACAGCAGATGCTCAAGAAATTGATCTTGAACGCAACCACACTGAACTGACCTGGCATTATCATCAGAGATACACAACCAGGAGTGCCCACAGTCAAGGGGGTTGTGGCCTTTTGGAAGAGGGTGGCAGAGGTGACGGCAGAGTGCCAGGTGTTCAGAGGAAAGGGAGCCAGGAGTCTTTCACCTGGGTGCTGAGTATCCTCCAGGGTTCCGTCTCCCCGGGACAGAGTGGGATGGGTGTCAGGGGCAGTAAAGTAGAATCTACCACCCTGGAACTAGAGGTCAACCTGGCTCAAGGCTCAGGGTGGGTCAGTTCACAGAGGGTTTTGGATTTCAGGTTGGGAAATCCGGACTTCATTTCCCTGGGATTGGGAGCCACTGAAAATGACTGAGTAGGGAAGTGATAAGTGGAAGAGATGAAAGTTATTAATGTAGATGCTGTGGATTAGGAAAGGCCATATGCCTAACCACTCTGGGTCCTTTGTATATTTGGGAGAACAGTGGAGGCCCCAGGCCCAAGTGGAAGCCCTTTGTCCTACTAGGCAGCACAAACTGGGCTGCTCCATTCCAATTAGAACCTCATTTCCTGAGTACAGCTTTGGCAGCCATGGTGTTTCATTGTTCATTATTCACGAATAGGCTCTGTTCAAAATTAAAGCCTGAATGTTATAAATTAGGACTGCAGAGAGGATGGCAGGGAACTGGCCTGTGGGGTTTCAGAACTTCACCCTTTTCTCTGGAAAAATCCTCCCTCAGACTCTGTGCCAAGCCCTGATGAAGGAGAAATGAGTTTTCATGATGTATCAAAACACGCATCTTTTAAGAACTAGCTCTTGATAAATAGTGTTGGGATGAAGAATCTGAAAGAAAGAAAGAGCAGACCTTTCTCATCCAAAGCATAACTTCCAGACACACAGAAGCTCGAATGAAGGGAAGCTCACCAGTGGGCCCCTGATTCCAGGTTCCAGCTGATTTATCTAGTTACCTTCCCCACTGCACGTGGGTGTGTCCCAGGCACACATGCAACACAATTCAGGGCTCCTAGATCTTTCCAGTGGGACTTGGGTTTCTCCAGCTGAAGAATCGCAGGTGCATTGTCAGAGCCGGAGGGAGGCTGCACTCACAGTGGGGGATGGTCTGGAATGGGATCGCAGGGTACAGCGCTCCTGCTAGCCTCGTCTTTCTAAAGCCTTGGGCATTGCAGCCTCTGCCTCTCCTGTATCACCCTGGCCTTCCATCTGTCCCTTCCTCTACCCTTCCTGCTGAAGCCACCGGCCTGGCTAGCCCTATCTTTCTTTCTCTCTCTGCATGGTCTCCTGGTTTGCACCGACTGAGCAGCACTGTTGAAAATGGTATGCACAGGGCTGTGGGCATCACAATAGTAGTTCGGAGGGTACACTGCTGGCCTGGGATATCCAGAGGTGAAGAAGTAGGGACCCTGCCCCGGGGGAGGAAGTGGCAGGGCAGTAACAATGGACAGGAGGGGTGACCAATGGTGAGAAGCAGAGACAATGGCATTGAGCAGGCAGGTGAGGGTGGGAGAAGAGTGTGTCAGGCAGGCAGGACTGGAACCGACACTGAGCAAGGGCTGTTTGGGCCTGGTATTTTACCTGGGCCAGTCATTCCCGGGGGACCTGCAGTCGCTGCCACTTTCCTGGTGAAGGTAACTGAGGTGATCGAGCAACCTGCCTGGAGTCACAGAGTTGAGGGTTGACATGGCATGACGCCTGCCCACTTCACTAGCTTGGAAGGGGAGGAAGGGCGTTCCAGGCAGAGGGAACAGTGTAAGCAAAGGCAGAGACTTAGAACAGGAAGAGATTGAGGGAGATTGGATCTTGTACTTGGACAAAAGCCATGCTCTTCCTCTTAACCTGTGTTCCTGTGGGTGTGAACCGATGTAAATAGGACCCTTTCAAGACGTCTTATCAGTAAGATGTGGACTCATTTGCAGACAGAATCTTTAAAGATGGGCCTATTTAGATGTGGCCCAACTGAAGCAGGGTGGGAGTTAATCCATTCTACTGGGTCTTATAGAGAGAAGACAGAGGAAGCCACAGGAAGAAGCCAGAAGTCACCAGAAACCAGAGGAACAGACCCAACGAGGGAGAGACAGCCAGGTGACGGAGGTAGAGACGTGAGCCACGAAACCCCAGGGCGGGCAGCAGACCAGCACCAGAACCCTACAGACTTTGGAGAGAAAGCACAGTTTTGCCGACGCCTTGATTTGGACATCTAGGCCTGTGAGACAATGAATGCTTGTTGTTTGAGCCAATCCGTTGTGTGGTATTTGTCATAGCAGCCCTGGCAAACCAAGACAGCTTTGTTCCAGAAAATGCAAGTTGTTCAGCATTGCAGGAGTCCAGTGTGTGTGTGTGTGTGTGTGTGTGTGTTGAGATGAGGGATGATGGGGACTCAGTTCTCCGGGGCTGAGTCATTGACCGGGATGGAGTTTCTCCAAACTTCCCCATACGACAAGTAACGGGGAAGCTTTGGTCACATTTTGTTCTGGATTCAGCTACTTCATGCCGCAGTCTGACCACTCGGCGGGAGGGCGGAGGGCAGGGGTTTGCAGGCAGAAGGGCCACTCAGAGGAGTCCTGGCTCCGGCTTGTTCACCTTGAGGTGTAACATATAATGCTGGGGAGCCACTCACCCTCTCTGCTCCTCAGTTTTCTCACCTGTAAGATAAGGGAATTGGGACAAAAAACAGTTTTCACCAATTTATTCCTCACCGCGGTCTTCTTTGATTTCATCTGCCCTCTGATTTTGGTTTTGAGAGTCCTTTTATTTGCAGATCTAGCATGCTGAGTAATTATCCCCATCCTTCCCCACTTTTATCTTAGCCCACAGGCCCCCATGTGCTCAGAGCTTCCCATCTGGGCAGGTATCCACCCTCCCGGACAAGGAGGTGAGGTTCTGGCTTTATGAAATAGTGCAGCATAGTGGGGAGCCAGGCGGGTGCTCCAATGTCCTCCTGCCCTGTGCGGCTCTGCCTCCTTTCTCCCACTTTGTTCCCAGGCATCCTTCTGGGCACTGGACGTTTAGGAGGTGCTTTGAAGGGCTGTGCGTGGGGCGGACATCATAAACATTTGGATTTTACTTTTTAAACTATTTTTATTGGAAGAGTAATTGCGTGCACAAAGGAACAACCCAAACACAGTACAGTGAGGAATCCCGGGGCCGCCCGCGCCCCCTCCCACGGCTCCCCACCTCCCCTCCCAGGCTCAGCTTTCTCTACAGTCCCCTCCCGTGTTGCAGGCTTTGCTCTCCTGCTCGCGTTGGCCGGAATCCCGGCACTTCCTGGTGCCTTCGTGGACTCGCTTCTGTTCCCACAAGGATGCACTAAAGCCTGTCAACTGGGAGATCAAAAGAGAGCTTTTTTATTTTGTAACAAAATGGTCTTGAGATAACACAAGCACGTGGTAAAAAATTCACAGTACTAAGCTCCTGTCCCACTCCACACCCCTAACCCTCAATACCCACCCCCGTTTCCAGCTTTTTGACTCTCCTTTTGTAAATATTCTGCACGTGGGGAGCATCATCCCACCTATAACTTTTGAAAAGAGTCGATTGCAAATGATTCTACTCTAAATACTTCTGCACTTGGCCTTTGAAGTATTACTTAACCACCGGGCTCGGCGCTGGCTTTTCCCAACCCCGCCTTCTATGTACTGCTGCACAGGGTACACGATGGCGGGCCAGAGTGCCGCGCGCGGGGTCATTTCCAGAGAGGTGCTTGTCCTTCTCCGGGGCGCGTGATCCGGGCCGGCGGTCCCCGGCTGGCGGGTCCCCAGCTCGACATTCTGCAGAAACTTTTCCTGAGTGGGGCACACAGACCGGGAAACTGAGCCCCGAGCGCGGACCGGTCCGCCCGCGCCCCACCGGGCCGTGCCCCGGCGCGCCCGCCCTGCCCCCGCCGCGGGCGGTCCCGGTCCAGCCGCCGCCCGCCCTCCCGCCATCCGGCCTGCCCCCCTCCCGGGCGCCGTGCCCGTCCCCAGGCGGCTCGTCACCGCTGCGAGGCCAATGGGCTGGGCGGCGCGGCCACGCGCACTCGCACCCGCTCCCCCCGAGTTCCGACCCGGCCCCCGCGGCGGCACCGCCTCCCGCGCTCTCCCCGGCGCCGCTCCCCGGCCCTCGCCCAGCCCAACGCCGCCGCCGTCGGAGCCGCCATGCAGTCCCCGCGCCCCGCGCTCCTCGCGCTCCTCTCGCCGCCGCTGCTGCTGCTGCTGCTCGCGGCGCCCGCCTCGGCCCAGTTGCTCCGGGCCGGCCGCTCGGTGCCGGCCGCGGTGGGACCGACCAGCGGGTGCCCGGAGCGCTGCGATCCGGCGCGCTGTCCCGAGTCCCCGGAGCACTGCGAGGGCGGCCGCGTCCGCGATGCGTGCGGCTGCTGCGAGGTGTGCGGGGCGCCCGAGGGCGCCGCGTGCGGCCTGCAGGAGGGCCCGTGCGGCGAGGGGCTGCAGTGCGTGGTGTCCTTCGGGGTGCCCGCCTCGGCCACCGTGCGGCGGCGCGCGCAGGCCGGCCTCTGCGTGTGCTCCAGCAGCGAGCCGGTGTGCGGCAGCGACGCCAACACCTACGCCAACCCGTGCCAGCTGCGCGCCGCCAGCCGCCGCTCCGAGAGGCTGAGCCAGCCGCCGGTCATCGTCCTGCAGCGCGGCGCCTGCGGCCAAGGTACCTGCCGGCCAGCCGAGGGACCGCGAGGCTTTTGGGCTGCGGGTTCCGGGCACTCACTGGCCGGACAGCGGGCACCGGCCCCGGGGTGGCAGCGTCCCGCGGGCTCCCTCGAAATCGAGCCTTGCGCCCGGCCGGGGGCCGGTTCCGCGGCTGCCGGGTGCGCTCTGCCTGGCAGCTCGGGATCGGGGTGGCCAGGGCGTCCCTCCCGGTGGCCGGCTAGTGGGGGCTCCCCGGGGAATAAGACAGGAAGGTGGGCATGAAGGGGGACGACAAGTTGGCGCCTGGGAATGACGCCTGGTGCCGACGGACTCGTTTCTATCACTTTCTTTTCCTTTTACTTCTCCGTACTACCCCTCCCCCAACCTTTAATGACCGCATTTTAAGGTTGATTTTTATTCTTTTTACGAACGTTCTGGGTGAAAACTTTTAAACCCCGTGTAACGTAACAGACGGTGTTAGCGGTCCTTGTTCCCCGTTTCCCCGGGATGGTCAATCCCGCCCCGGCAGGGACCAGTGTTAGCTTCACTCGTTCTGAGCCAACCCTACAAAAATGAAAGTGGCTCTTTTTGAAGAACCGCTTGGATCGGGAAACCTGCCAAAGCAGAGAAATGGGGCCAGGAAGGGGGCAGGAAGAAGTGGAGCCCACCTCCCTCCCCACGCATCTTTTCTCTACCAAATAACCCGCTCTGGCAGTGGAGGCCAAGGCGCTGATGGGCAAAGGAGTGGGTGGAGGAATCTCCCCACTGCGGGACCTTCAGGAGAGATGCTCCTTGTCCCGGGGCGGCGAGACCATGTGGAAAAACAATAGGAAGTTCAGCCGGGGCCAGTCCAGCTGTGGCCACAGGGACCCGGCTCCGTGCTTGGCGGCTGCCGCGTGCTGGGCGGGCTCGGCTTCACTCCTCAGCCGCGTGGTGCGTGGAGAGGGGGAGAGGGAAGCCCGGAGCAGAGGGGCTGGGCCAGATCGGCTTGGTAGGATTATGGTCCAGCCTGGCCAGCCAGGACCGGGCATCTGTTTGGCTCATACAGAGAGGAGGGTGCTAGAGCGGTCTAGGGAGAAATTAGAGACTGTGCATTCCGTCGGCGCAGGAGCCCAGAGGCCAGCCTCAGCCCTCAGGGAGCCCTCAGCCTCGCTAGGAGCTGGGAGAGAGTTCCAGAGAAAACCGAACCTTTAGAGGTGTCATGGTGATGGCGCCCTCTCTGCGCCCATCTGGGTGCCAGCTGCATTAGGTGCATTACACGATTCGGTCTTTTCAGCCACCTTTGGAGCTTCTGTCACGAGTCTCCCTTTACAGAAAGGAGAATTGGAGTTAAATGCCTTGCCCAGGGTCACTCAACTGGGATTTGAAATGAGACTGCCCGCCTCAGAGCCGCCGCCTGCTTACCCACATACCAATCGGGCGGGGTAAAGGAAGTTTCCCAGGGCTGGGAACTGCACTGCAGGTGGGGACGGGAACAGCACAGCCTGGGGTGGGGAATGGAAGAGTGTGACCGAGTACATTTGGGGAGGGGAGCCAGGGTGATGCTGGGTCCCAGTGCTGAAAAGAACCAGCTGGGCAGGGTGTGCAGAGGTGCCTGAACCAGGGGGATTGGGGTGGGGGTTGGGATGGGCAGCTCAGAGCCTGGTTGTAGGTCCAGCCTAGCAGTGGGGCGCAGAATGCATTGGGTGGGGAGCTAAGGCTACTGCAGCAGTCTGGGTGGGAGGTCACAACCTTAAAAAAGCAGATTGCACAGCTTTGTCCAAAACAAGACAGCCATCAACTTTTGTAGTTTCACTGCCCAGGGTCCTGAGTTACTGGCACCATTCAAGCCGCCTCATTTAATGCCTGTGAGACAGAGTCACTTGATGAGCTTTGGAGTTGGCAAATCCTTAAAAATTGGCTGGGCAGACTCGCTGTGTAGAGAGAAACAGGTCGGGTCCACTGATGATCAGACCCACAGCTGGATACCAGTAGGGGGGTGGGACAGCTGTGGTGGGATGAGCCCAGTGGCCTTGAAAGGAGGGAGAGCCATAGAGGGCACAAGATTCCTCCTTCCTTCCTTCGTTCCGCAAATATTTGTTGAGCTCTGCAGTGTGTCCGACACGGCTCGTGTATTTGTCTGTCTGCCTGGCACATAGGAGGTGTCCAATAAATATTTGTTGATGGATGAGTGAATGGATCCATGAGTGGTGACAGAGCAGGAGGGGCTGTCTTTGCTTAGTGGAAGCCATGGCTTCCCTTGGCTTTCTGGAGGGCGCTCTGAGGACAGGGGTCTTGGAGCCCAGCATGCTTCCTTCAGTGGAAGCCCCCACTCAAGCAATGGGAGGCCGGGAGCCCCGGGCAGGTCACTTGATGTCACTGTTCAGTGAAGTTCCTTGGCTGCCTGTTCTGGCTCGGAGCGTAGACAGCGGTGCTGTTTTAGCTGGAAAGGACAGGGAAGGCCTTTGGGGGTGCTATTTGAAAGGAGGCCTGACGTTAGGCGAGCCAGTGTGGGGGCAGCCCTGGAGAAAGGGCTCTGAGATTTCCAGGGTGCTAAGGAGGGTTTGTCCCGAGCAGAACCAGGGGGAGAGAAGTGGGAAGTGCTGGCAGGGAGGCCCCGGGCAGGCGAGTGGTGCCTGGAGGCTGGCTGGCCAGGGCCTGTTCCAAATGAAGCAGCAGCTTCACCTGGAGGACCATTTAACGAAGACGTCAGGGAACGTCTCTAATCTAATCCCAGAACCAGCACACCCAGGCACACTGGAAACGAAGGCAAATCACTAATTTCAGAGATCACCACTGCTCTCAGGGCTTGGGTGGAGTGTGTATTACAGCAGGAGCAGGCCCTGTTGTCTTCCGCTATGTTTCCTTCTCTGTGGGCAGTAGCTCTGCTTAGTGTAAAGCAAATACATGCTGCTGGGCGGGAAATTTAAAAGAAAAAAAAGGAATTGTGATTTTTATTAGTAGTATAATGAGAAGGGCTAGTACATATTTAGTGCTTATTCTGTGCCAACAATTTTGAGAAGCGTGTGCTGTCGTCTTTCCCATGTTACAGCTATGGAATAAAATGGAGTCATGGAGTTGTGCTTTGCTCAAACTTGAAGCCATGCAGTGTGTTTCCAGAATACCCTCGAGCTGTGCTATTGATAGAGCAACAGAGATTATGAGCCAACCCCAGCTAAACTGCAGCTGATAGCAGCAGCAAACAGTGCCCCAGGGGGCATGGCCTGCGCTGAAGCATAGGGCACATCACGCAGGCTGTGACAGCAGCTGAGGACTGGGTCCTACCTGTAGTTGCCCTGGTGCAGCCCTTCAGAAAGGAACACAAAAGAGCTGTGGGAAAAGATGTGTCCAAACCAGAGCCCCAACCCCAAATTGCTCTTGGGGAAAGAAAGTCCCCCTTTCCCAGACATTGCTGCAAACTTTGGCTGCAAAGTGGTCAAGAAGCCAGGAATCTCCAAGAAAGAGACCTAAGAAAGATTCACTTTCGCCTCCTAGTGCTAGCCCAGGAAAGTCATCCCTCCCCCAAAAGGCAGCTGTCCAACCCTGGAGGTCTCCAAGCCTCAGGGGGCCCCGAGCAACTTCCTGCTGGATGTTTTTGGGATCACCCAGTCCTGGCCTCACCCCACACCTACTGAGGGGAACCCCTGACGACGGGGCCTGGGAAGAGACCCTCACGAGCCTTCCTGGGCGAGTAGCTCAAGCTCAGATGGCTGTTTTACTTCTTGGAGGCTTGGAATGTTTGCAAAACTGACTTGAGGCTGTTCCTTTATGGATGTCTTCAGCAAGTCATCATAGAGGCCAGCTGCTGGCCAGATCCCGTGCTGGGGTCTGGGGATACAGCATGAACAAAATAAAGCCCTTGTTCTCAGGAAGCTTTTATTTTAAAACACTGAGAAAAAAAGCACAACTGTTCTTTGCCTGTGGTTGCATTTTCCATTGTTAAAGCTGAACATTTGCTAAAGAGTCTTTTCCACTATTGGCAATTCAAATACTTCTTTTATCAGTTAAAAATAAGTGTATGGTGTGGGCATCATGATTCTCCAGCATTTAGTCGTCTGAAACTTGGAAACCTAAGGTCTTGGAGCAGCTTATAAGGCTTTGCTCACTCTGGTTGCCTTTCTTTTTTCTGTGGTTCAGCTGATTTTGATAAAGAGTTAAAGTATTAAGGTTTCATAAATTGGTAAGTAACAGGATCAAAAGCCAAGCATTTGAGTTACTTCATTCCATCCTGAAGAGCCGTAACTAGGCTGCGTTAGGGCTTAAAATAACTGCATTTGGTGAGGGATCATGGCAGTGGCAGGGGCTGTGAGCTCACTGTGGCCAGAAGGCTTGGCAGCCTCGGGACTCTTGAGTCCGCATGGAGTTGTGTGATCCTGGATGCAATTTTGTGCCTTGGATTCAGAAACCAGACTTTCCATGAGCTTGTATTTCAGCTGAATAAACAGCTCCAGACAGGCTTCATTTGCAGAAGAAATGCAGCTCGGCAGTATTGGAGGGCTCCCTGGGAGCTGGCCGGTGCGGAGGGGCCGGGGCGCTGACCCCGGGCACTGATCCTTCATGGGATGGTGTCTGACCCCTGACCTCTCAGAGCCTCAGAAACAAGGGATTGGGCGAGGTGAGCTCTTAGGTCCTTTCTAGCTGGAACGGTCAGTGATTCTTGCAAGAAAACCGCAGTCCCTGAAGGGGGTGTGGCTACCTTGTCTGTATTATAAAGGCTGGCTTGGCTGCTTGACTTCCTTTTTCAAGTTGCTGATGGTTAAAGCTGAGTTTGGCATTGAACAGATGTGTCCCATTTCGGGCCCCATCGTCTCGTGCTTTGGTTTTGTGCTTGCCTCTGAGAGTTCCCGGCTGGCCATCACAGGGCCCGCTCTGGGGGATGAGCCCCAGGGAGCCCGGTGTCCATTGCTCCTTCCAGGGGACCTGAGAGTGGGCCTCCCCTGGGTCCTCTGGACTCCCCGTTTCATCATTTTACTCCCCACCTTCCCTGCCATTGAAAAAAGAGAAAATCTCAGCAGACAAACCGAGCAGTGTAGCCATTTGGAATACCTTTTCAAAAGGCTCCTCCAAGTGGCAGGGAGGCTGGTGTGATCGGTGACGCTGGGGGTGCAGGTCTAGAATCATGGGGGGCCACTATCAGGACGACACCCCCCAGGGCAGAAATTAGAGGGGCTGAAGCAGCACGTCAGTGGCTGCTGGATGAGATTGGAGTTCAGCTTTTGGAATCGGTAACATGAGTTCTGTTTCTAGGTTATTTAGAACATTTACTGAACACTTACTGTGTACTCAGAAGTGCACCAGATATGGTAACGTGACTCAGTGGGCCATGATCTCAAGGAACTTCTAGTAGACCCGGAGACCCATGGGTAAGGGCTGGGGTGCTGGAGTCAGAACGCTCTTTTCTAGATGTGCGGCTTCTTGTATGTTACTTAATCTCTCCACATCTCCGTTTCCTCGTCAGTAAAATGATAATATCTACAGGCATACCTTGTCGGGTCGTCGGAGGATTGAAGGATCCAATCAGATGAACCAATGCATTACTAGAACCCAGCTGATATTAGTTAAACAATTATTATTACCATCATTATCATCAAGGCTTCTGAACAAGAAGTCCGTGGGGGAATTGCTGCATAAGTCTTCTCTCCCTGGGGCTGAGGGTGGGTGGGTGGGTTTAGGAGGGCTCCAGAGGGAAGGTGGGCCATGAGGGATCTAGGGGCTGATTCGGAATTTGCCAATTAATAGGTTGGAACAGATCCTCTGGGCAGGAGGAATTGAAACAACCTCATCTGTCACCCTCTTATTGAAACGCCCAGGTATTGCCAGTATCATCTGAAAAGACTGTCACTTCTCTTGACTTAAGAGCTGTCTGTAGGGGACGCCCAGGAGTTGATAAAAGTTATGTCATTAGCCCTCCCTGGGGCTTCTGAGGCCAGGAGATAGCAGTTTGTGGAAGCATTCATACCTTCTTGAATGATGCTTGGTTTGGTTTGCATGCTCTGGGAGTTCTTCTGTGGGAAAGACTGGTCTTGTCCTATGGAAAAAGAAAATAAAACAATGATTTGTGAGGACACGGATCCCCTATTATTTCTGATTCCTAAAACACATTGCCGAGTAAGCATATTTCATAAAACAAAACGCTCTGCCCCAGCATCGTGTGACAGCAGCCACCGCTACCAGCCTGGGGGATTATCATGTGTCTCCTTGTGCACGTGATGGTCCCTGGGGACATATTATTGCAGCTGGAATTTCTGGTAGTTTTCAAATTTGAATAACCTCTGTCTCGATGAGTCAGAGCCTTGAGCAATATTTTCAAACCTCAGGAACATCTTTTTCATTCGTTGTGCAATAAAATCTAGAGCAGACGCTGGTAGGCCTGTCTGCAATGAACTGTTTTCTCTGAGTTTGGTGAGCTCTGCGGCCACATCCCCTTTCACATGGTCTCGGGTGGGATTTCGCCCCATCATCCCGCAGTTGATGCTACTAGGAGAGCCCTCTCTTTGGGGCCACTGTTCCAAGTGGCAGTCACCACATGGTGCGGACAGATCAATACAGAGCGTTCTGCCAGCTGGGGGTGCATGGGGAGCTGGCTGCCAGCTGGACCCAGGGCAGGGAAGGCTCAGCAGGCAGCAAACACAGCTGCTTTTCTCTGGCCCCGAGTGAGCACAGCCAGGCGGGACCCGCTGTCCAGCACAGCCAGAGTGGTGGAAAACAGCCCGGAACTGAGAAGTAAGGCCAAGGCCCCCCAGCACTGACTGCTTTCCGGGTTGTGTGTCTTGCCTCCTTCCTCCCAGTAGCCACCCAGGGAGCTGGGGGCATTTTCTAGCCGAGAAAATAGGTGAGACTCCAACAGGTTAAGTGGCACTCGTCCAGGGTCACCCAGGTGAAGGTGGTAGAGAAAGCATTTGAGCCTGTCTGTCTCACCCTCAGGTCTATTCTTGAGACTTCTCCTTTGTCCCATGTGTTGTTTAATCTTCACAGATTTGGGGACTTTCTAGCTGTCTTTCTGTTATCAGTTTCTAATTTAATTCCATTTACGTCTGGGAACATACTTGGTGTGATTTTAATTCCTTCAATTTGTTTAGGTGTGGTTTCTGGCCCAGAATGGTCTACTGGGGTGAATGATCTATGTGACCCTGAGGAGAAAGTGTGTCCTGCTGTCATTGGATGGAATAGTCTATAAGTGTAGTTTGTGACTCACCCTCTGGATCTGTCACTTCCTCAAAGAGGGGTGTTGAGGTCTCCCGAGGCTATACTGAAGTGCTGAACTACTGTCTCCTATATGGACCACCAGTAGGCATTCTGGGCTCTAACCCACTTGGACCTTTTGGGTGAATAACTCCCTGCAGCTTCTCCTTCCTTGCCTCCCAGGAGGCCTCAGAAGGACACTAGTGGGGGAGGGCAGTCAGATGAGATCGTGGGGGGAAGGTGCTTGGTAAACTGGGAAGAGCTGGAGCAGTGCAATTGCCGGGGCTTAGGACCTTGTGTTGGCAACTCCAGGCTTTAGCAAGGCTAGAGCAGTGGGGCTGGAAGGATGGGAAACGTAATAAGCTTGCTGGGTGTTGAGGCATGGGCCTCCTCTTGCCCCACTGGGACATGGAAGCTCATGGCCAGGGTGACTGAGATGCCCTTGAACTCTGACCTAGAAGACCAAAGACAGAGTTCAGTTGCATCACCTCCAAGGGCAGACTGCTGCGATTCAAATCACCAGCATCCCAATTATTATGTCACATAGCCTTCTCTTGTGCCTACAGCAGAGACAGCCTCAGGGAGGCCAAGGTCTGCTTTATTGTGTTCTTTGAGGCCCAGTTATTGTTTAACATTTGTAGGCCTAGCATGACCTGAGCTGAGGTTCCTGACCTGAGCCTGACATTGCTCCACAAGTTTGACATTTTTGGCTCTAAATAATGTAGCGCATAGTGGTTCAGCCCTCATAGAAAAAGTCAGATAGTATAGGAGGCGAGAGTTAGAGACAGTCTGGCAAGAACCATCATGCCCTGATGTATTCCTGTCTATGGGGCTGGTAAGACTTCTCATCTACTGTCTGTCCCTTGGAATACCCATTGCTGGCCCATCGCATGATCCTTCCAGCCTCTGAAAAATATCATCCTGCTGTCATCTTCTACAACCCATCTCTAACCACACCCGTTCCCCATTTTCATGCTTTCCTGGAACTTCTGGGCAAAGACACCTACTTTTCCACAGAGACCCTGGTGGCTGGTGTGTGAGAAGGTCAAAGCTCGCCAGGCCTGTAGGAAGGACAGAATTCCAGCTCATGAAGCCTGAGGGTAGCAGGTCTGTACAGGTCTTAGAGTCCAACCCTGCACTCCACAGATGGGGAAACTGAGGCTCGCAGAAGGAGC
>PVIY010027591.1:19973-34562 GCA_004026745.1 Myrmecophaga tridactyla
AAATAATCTTGAGTTGAAAGATGACCAAAAGCTATCCATATGATGACTTGATTTCTCTCCTAAAATGTTATAAGCACATATAAATGCCCTTGCACCATAATTACAGTGCTTTTGCTGAAGGGAAAAAAAATCAGTATAAATATCTTTGTAGACATGCCAGATGAATCAGGACTGAGATGCTTGAATGTCTTTTAAGCTGTGGTTAGACTTTCTTTGGAATGAATATACCAAGTTTTTCCTCTCTTGGTATAAAGGCTCTTTATTTTAATTTAGCATAAAGGTTCTTATTTTAATTTCTTTCCCCATATTATTTAGACAGCATGGCAAATGCATTCAAACACTTGGTGACATTGCATTATATGCTTTTAAAAATTATCAGTGTAATTTAATCACCTAGAAAATAAAGAAAAGAAGAAAAAAAAGCCACGATTCCACCATTTCATCCAGCAGCTTTGTAATTTCTGTCTAGGGCATTACCACAATTTGGGTAAACTGTTCCCTTATTTGTTTTTGGGCCACATTTGCTAGAGAAGAATATTTTCTTGCTTCTGGTTATTCCCTTGGGCTAGAAGTTAAGAAGTGCAATGACTGGACTAAAGGATATGGATTTTTTTATGGCATCGGTGTGTCCTGCCAAATTATTTTCCGGAAGGGTTGTACCAATATTCGTTGCCATCTGCTGTAGAACTACTAACCTCTGAAGTCACTGAAGGTTTAGGGGGGTGGGGAGTCAAGAAGAAATTGTCAGGTGCAAGGGTAGTTCAGTGGTAGAATTCTCGCCTGCCATGCGGGAGTCCCGGGTTCGATTCCTCATCCGTGCACTTCCCCAAAACAAAACAAACAAGCAAAACAAACAAACAAAAATTCAACAAATGGTGCTGCAATAAGACACTAACATGGAAAAATAATGAAATGTGACCCTACCATGCAGCATACACACACACACACACACACAAATAAAAAATTTAAAAAAAAAGAAATTGTCCTCCAAAGCAATCCTTCAGGATAAATGGGAGAGGATGGTGCTAGCTGGTCATTCTGCTCAGTAGGCAAATCGTCCATCGTATAAGTTACGTTCATTGTGAGGTTGATTGTTTTTGAAGAAATCAGCGAGATTTGGGGGTAGAATAAGGACTTTTTATGTTGAATTTTACTTGGGGAGAGGGTGGAGTTGTGATCGAGGCTGCTGGAGCGGAAGGGATCGTGTTGGTGTCAGCTCATCTGGTCCAATATGCGTTTTAGGCGAAGGCCCTGGAACCAGCGAGGGGACGTGGGGCCGGAGGTTACAGGGCCAGGAAGGGGCAGAAAACCCGAGCCACTCCGGGCCCCGGGCTCACCGCTGCGAGCCTGCCCCGAATACCAGCTCCATTCGGGATGCGGGAGGAGCCCCCGCTGCTTTGTCTGTTGTGAAAAGTGCAGAGTACATGTATCCAAATGTTTTTTTTTTTTTTTTTAATTTGCATATGGGCAGGAGGCACCAGGGATCGAACTCCAGACCTCCAGCACGGCAGGTTGGAGCTCTGCCTGCTGAGCCACGGCAGCCACCCCAAATGTTTTATACACAAAGACGGAAGTGGAATGTGAGACACCTATGTGAAATTCAATTTTCTAGTAGCCACGTTTAAAAAAGTAAAAAGAAACAGGTGACATTCATTTTCCCCATCTTATTTCTTTTTTAATAGCAGCTTCATTGAGCTAAAGTTCACATACCATGACATTCACCCTTTGAGAGTGTATAGTTTGGTGGTTTTTAGTATATTCCTAAGTTGTGGAGCCATTACCACCATCTAGATTCAGCACATTTTCCTCACCCCAAAAAGAGTCCTTGCACCCATTGGCAGTCACCCCATTTCCCCCTCCGTCCAGCTGTAGGGAACCGCTGATCTCTTTTCTGCTCCATGGATCTGCCTGTCCTGGGCATGTGCATAAACGGAACCATGCACCCTGCGTCCTTTGGGTCTGGCTTCTTTCACCTGGATGATGTCTTCAAGATTCATCCATGCTGTCGCATGTTTCAGGACTTCATTCCTTTTTTTGGTGGAGTAACTTTCCATTGTGTGGCTATGGAAGGCCGGACTTTCAGCCTCTCTCCCCATTAGGGAGTCCTAATCCCAGCCCTGAAAGTCACCTTGAAAGTCTTAAGTGCTGCAGTGGCCCGGGCTTGTTCTCCAAGAAGGAACTGGAGCACATGATACAGGAAGCTGACATTAAAATTCAGAATAGTCTGTTTGGGTGGGAATTATGCCCTGAAAGGAAAAGACCAGCAAATCCACTTTTCCGATTTATGAGATCGTGTATATATAATCATAAAGGATGTTGGAAATGGTCCGGCCCACCCCCCCCGCATGTCACAGGGGGAAAATGGAGGCTCGCCCCGGGTCGTGTCGCGTCTCACTTGAGCCCAAGATTCCTTCTGGCCTCTGTCTCGGTGTTGTAAGGGCCCCCCACTCTCCTCCTCAGACCCAGTGTCTCGCCTCCGGCCCGCAGTGCACCTGCGCCCAGGTCTTCCTGGACAGGACAGGGACGGTCACACCCCTTCCTGCCCCGGGCCTTCCCCGATCCGGGGCCGGGCTGCTGCCCCTCCGCCAGGCAGGTCAACGTCGAGCGGGCACGGCCCCCAGCCCGCTGCCGAGGTCGGCAGGTTCCGGAGGCTGATCGGCGGGCGCTGGCATTCCAGACATAACACCACGGAGGAGTCGGGGCAGGAAGCAAACCCTGCGGAGAAATCTGGGAAGGTCAGGATCAGAGCCAGATGCTTATCAAGAGGAAAGTTAGTAGTGTTTTTGTGAACTGAGCAGTCCACCATTTCCCTGAAGATTAATAATAGACACTCTGTGATTTCTGGGAAAAAAAAAACACGTGCGGTGGAATAGCTTACAAACTTTATTTTGTAATGCACAGAATGGGTCGGAGAAGGTGTCATATGTACTGGTACTGGGCACGCTCGATCATTTACTACAGGTGTGCAAGGATTCTGTTTGCAGTGAGATGAAGTGATTTTCAGTGACAGGGACTTTAACCACAGACACGCTGCTCTGCACAGTGGCACCTTTTATCAGGAAAGCCCAAGCTGCAGAACTGGCCTGGGCTTGTGACTGACAGCAGTTTGGGGTCTGCAGGCAGCCAGCCAGTCCCCCCCACCCCCCCAACCTCCCGAAAACACCTTTCTAATCTGCTCTATTTGGGGAGTGATTGTCTTCTACTTGTTTGGGTCTGTTTTCCTCGGCCTTTGCTCCACCCACCCTGAGGCGTGCCGGGTACCACCTGCAGCAGTTTGGCCCCACCACTGCCAAGCCCAGCACCGCGGCTACCAGGGCGGGTTTGCAGTGCACCTGTGGCCTGGTGTGGGGGGACCGTGGCCTGGCGTGGGGGGACCGTGGCCCGGCGTGGGGGACCATGTCCTCATGTTGGGGGGGGCGTGTCCTCGCTTGCTGGGGGCCTGTGGCCTGGTGTGGGGGTGCCCCTGGCTTGGTGTGGGGGGCCCGTGGCCTGGTGTGGGGTGCGCTTTCCCCACCCTGGAAGCCATCTGGGAGACTGTCCCAGAAGGAGAGGGGCTGCCAGCGCTAAGACGGGCAAATGCGGGCTGGAGTGCAGGCAGGCTCCTGACCTCTGCCTCCTCTTCCTCTTTTATTCAGCACAGGGAAAGAAGGGGCCACGCTTAACTCTTCTGAACATTATTTCTTTTCTGACTATGCAGCAGGTGGGTAGAGAGGGAGAGAGTGCAGTGGTCTTCATTCAGGGTTTAATCTACTTTTAAAAAATGATAAATATTTGTGAACTTGATTTAGCAAGATGAGGTCTGAGGGCCTTTGGCCTAGGAAGCTGGAAACCAAAGGCTGTGTCTTTTTCTCTTTCCTTCTTCCTTGGGTTTGCAGACAGTGCCCATTTGCACAGAATTCCAGGTTTCCTTTAGGCTTTAGTTGGGGACCTCATCCACGGCTCAGGGGAGGGCCTGGTGCGTTTTCTCTGCAGGGGTTCAGAGAAACCTGGGCCCCTCTGGCCCCTGCCACCCGGGCCCTCAGCGCCCTGGAATTTGCCGCCGCAGCAGCCATTAGAACGGGGGTCTGGCTTCCTGGAATGTGGCTCGTGCTGCCTCTGCAGCCCCCCCACCCCCACCCCAGCGCTGTGCCTGCCCAGACGGGGTCGGAGCCTCTTGGCTGACAAGTTTCCTTGGAATTTAACGGAGCGGGGCAGACAGAACACAGCAACTCAAACAACCCAGGGAGACAAGGAGTCTTGGTGGGCAACTCTGGTGCATTTGCTGGTTTTCACCCTCCCTGCCCCCGCCTCCCCCTCCCGTCACCCCCTTACAAACAGGAGGCCCCTCCCCTTTCCTGCTTTATGCCTCCTTTATGTCATCAGGAGTCTGTTGATTTCTTTCTTGACCCTCAGGGGAGAAAGTAGGCAAAGATCACTGTTCAAGGAGGCGGTCCTCCCCTCCCAAAGCAGTTTGGGGTGTGTGTCTTTCAGGACTCCTGTTCAGTGCAGTTTGCCTGTGTCTCTGCCTCCTCCTGCCACGATCTGGCCTTGTCTCCTTGCACCTCTCACCGTAATTCTCACATTGACCATGTAACAGCACAAAGGGAGCTTTTCCTAGGGAATGCCGCCCCCCCCCCAACCTTGTCCTCCCCGGATGTGGACAGCACCTCCCCCCATGTATCAGGTCAGTTCCTTGCCTGACTCCTGAACCTGCCTCCTCATGCCCACAGCACCTGGCCCAGGTGTCCCACTTGGGCTCACCTGGTGCAGGTGTCCCACTTAGGCTCAGGTGCCCACGCTCGGCCAGAGCTGTGGAGCCTGAGTTCTGGCCCGATGTGGGGAGGCAGGACCGGCCATTGGGCATCCAGCTTGGGCCCCAGGCCCTCTCCTCCCATTCCAGCGCTGGCTGGGGACAGGCATGTACCCAGCAGTTGGCTGGGACCTGCGGCTCTCTCGTTGTCTTGGCTCTGGTATTCTCTGGTATTGTCTCCTCATTCTGGGGGCTCCTGCTGGGGGCATCAGGGCAGTGGGAGTGCAGGTGTCACCAGCCAAGGAGTGCCAAAGACCCATCAGTGAATGGAACCCGCCACCCCCCGGGTACCTGCCAGACGTGCCTTCTTTTTTTCCTGACTTGGGTCCAGCACCCTTGCCCGTGGGAGAGCAGCTGTGTGGCTGCTGGCGAACAGGGGGCACTTCCCAGGCTTCTGGGCAGAGTTTGTGCCTGCAGCGGGGAGCTGGTCCCTCCCAGGGAAAACGGGGACATGCCTGCCATTGACCTGTATTTCCAAACTCTGCACAAGCCTTTTTTTTGCCCTTGCCTTGAAATAACTTTTATTTTCTTTGTCATGTATGCTAGGGAAGAAAAGGTGGAAGCGGAAACCTTGGGGAGGCTGGGCCAAGTGGGGGAGCTGAGCTGTCCCCCCCGGGCCCAGCTGTAGCCCCCAGCTTTCACCTGCCTTCTTCCTGGCAAGCAGACCTGTGTAATCCACCCCCAGCTCCAGCTGAATTTCTTTCTTCACATTCCCCCGAATCCTGCCATCTGTTGGTCAGGGTAGTGCTACTGTTTGAGGCTTAAGGGACAGACACCTTTACCAGCATTTATTTATTTATTTATTTATTTATTTATTATTTTTAAAATTTTTACATGGGCAGGCATCGGGAATCGAACCTGGGTCTCTGACAGGGCAGGTGAGAACTCTGCCACTGAGCCACCATCGCATCGCCCACCAGCATTTGAAGTGGAAGAAATCAGGAGAAGAGCACAAGCGATTTCTTCCCTTTCTCCCTGAGAGCCAGGAGGGCCCTTAGAAGTCCCCAGGTTGAGCCTCCTTCTTTTAAAGCTGAAGCTCCAGGGTTTGCCTGCCGTGACACAGTTTGCTTCCGCCTCCGCCCAGTGGGAGTTGAGCCAGCAGCTGAGAGCGCCTGGGCAGAGCACCTGACCCCCCGCAGGTGGGCGCTGTATCGGCCCCCCGAAGTCTGCCCTGGGGCTCCTGGGGTCGCCCGGCCAAGGCAGCTTCCCATCCAGCCCCTGAATGCGCGAGGCTTTTCAGTGCTCAACCTGGGCTTCACGTTTAAGTCAAACGAATCTGAAACGTCGCACAAGGCCCCCAGCTCTGAGAGCCTGTGCCTGGTATACGGCTCCGCTGTCACCCTCTTGAAATCCTTAACGCTCTTCGAACAAGGGGCCCCACGTTTTTATTTTGCCCTAGACCCCACACGGGCTTTAGCCGATGCCAAATGTAGGACAGTGCGTTACAGTGCCAGTGATCTGATCAGTTTGCTTTTGCATCTGATTTGAATTTGGGGAACATGATGGTCCCTGCGAATAAAGGAGGATTCTTCTCTTTTCCCTCGAATACACTGTGTTCTGTTCTCCAAATTAGCTCTACTTATCAACCCCGTCGAGAAATTGGATGGCGCGAGTGTTCTTGCTGGAAGGGAAGGTCGGGTTGCTAATCCGGGGTCCTGGCTCCAGTCTCTCAGCCCGGGAGGTGCAAAGCCTGTTCCCACGGCCGTGGGGGGCTCAGGCGGGGTGAAAGGGCCGCTGCCCCAGAGGAGGCGCCCATCCGGAACAGAGGGCTCCAGCTCTGGAGCCAGACAGATCCACTTTTGCGTCCCTTCTCTACCACTCTCCAGCCCTGAGCTTTGGGGCAACTTGCTTTACTTCTCTGAGCCTCAGTTTTCCCATCTGTTGCTAGCTGGGGTGGGGGTTGGGGGGATATTATTTATCCTGGAGGCTTGCAGGGAGAATTAGAGATGACGTCCTGGGCCTACCTGCTACATGACGGACACATAGTAGATGCTCAATAAATAAATATTATTTATTCTTGTTGGCGTTGCTGTGTTATTGCTGGGATTGTTGGCTGAGTGTGATTTGACTTGCTATGGGAGGAGAATTAAGTATTCCAGGAAGGGAGAAAAATAGGTTGAATACAAGGGGGTGGAATGGAGCGCGGTGGTTTTGGAGGCAGGAGTGGAGCTTGTGCCTTAAAGGATCTTGGGAGAGTGACTGGGGACTCAGAGCACATGTCAGAGGGCCTCATGGTCCTGGCCGTGGGAACCCCGCAGGAAGTCCAGCCACCCCTAAGCCACAATTGTCGGGGGGAGATACCCAAGACAGGCCAGACCTGCCTGAATTATCAAGGAGCGGAATCCTTAGACATCCAGAAGTGGGAGTCGCTTGGAGGTGTCACTTGGTGATCGCACCCAAGATTCGGGGAGAGTCAGCAGGAGGCCTTCAGCGAGAGCTGGGCTCATTGCTGGGAGAGCTTCGCCCTCATTGTCTTCACCCTGTGAAGCAGGTGATACAGTCTCCGTTTTACAGAAAGGAAGGCTGAGGCTTGGAGAGGGAAGGCCACTTGCCTGAAGTAACTGCTGGGAAGGGCAGAACCAGGATTTGAGGCCAGGTCTGGCTCTGAAGGCATCTGGTGTTGCCAAGGAGCGGGGTGACCTTTGTTATTAGTCTTGCCCTCTAACCTTTGACTGGCCCACGGACACTATTGGGAATGTACCAGGTTGTAGTTAGACTCGGCAGCCTTGTCCATCGCTGTGGAGTGGAATTACCATGCCAGGGTGGGAGAGGGTGCTGAGGTCTGCAGGGCTCTCTGGAAGAGGTCAGGCTCAGGAGGAAGGGGCAGTGAGAGAAAAGGGGTCTGGGTGGAGCAGTCCCAGATCCAAGGCTGGGACCAGTGAGGAGCGAGGCCTGGGGCAGCAGCCGACTGGTGCAGGGAAGGGTTGGCCTGGGGCTCTCCCAGCAGTTCCGGGAGGGCCCAGAGGCCTCCCTCTGTCTTTGTAAAGCAGTCTCCAACACTGGCCACGGAGTGCTGGTGAGTGAAAGGAGAGTCCCAGCCAGCCCAGGTTCTGGTTCCTGCAGTTGTGGCTCAGGTGCCCTGTGGATGTGGCTCAGATGTCCTGCAGTTGTGACTCAGATACCGTGCAAATGTGGCCCAGTGCCCTGCATGTATGGCTCAGGTGCCCTGCAGGTGTGGCTCAGTGCCCTGCAGGTGTGGCTCAGATGTCCTGCAGATATGACTCAGGTGCCCTGCAGATGTGGCTCAGTGCCCTGCAGGTGTGGCTCAGATGTCCTGCAGATAGAGCTCAGGTACCCGGCAGGTATGGCCCAGTGCCCTACATGTATGGCTCAGGTGCCCTGCAGGTGTGGCTCAGATGTCCTGCAGATATGACTCAGGTGCCCTGCAGGTGTGGCTCAGGTATCCTGCTCATGTGGCTCAGGTACCCTCCCTCACACTGCAAGTTGGTGGTATGCTCTGAAGGGCAGGAGAGCAGAGGGAGTGGGAGCCCACCTGCTCCATGGGCAGGAATTAGCATCTTTCCCTTAACTTGGGACAGGTCCAGGTTTCATGGGATCTGAAATATGTACAATTCAGGGAACCCTCTTTAAGAAAAGGTATTTAAAATTATGAATATGAAGTTAGGTATAGAGTGATTATTTAGATTGAGAAAAGAAACTGCCACAAATTACAAATTTTAAAACACTGACGAATGCCATGACCATCATGAAATCCAGAAACATGACATTTTTATTAACTGTTGGCTCTACCTTCATCTTTAAAATGCTTTCCCCCACTGTATTTTTTGACTGTAGACTCTTTCATTTCTTTTTCATGACACTGATTTTGTAATGTTTCCTATTACAAAAAGATTTGGAAAATTTATTATTATTTATTGCATTATTATTAATCCAGTCTATGTGCTGGCAAATTTGTCCACAATCCACGTGCTGCTGGGACCCAGGATGTGCTCCCACATTGCTACGACTGTGCAGCTTCTGGCCTTGCAGCACGGGGGCTGACCCAGTGGGCATCAGCAGAAGCCATTTCTCCACCAGGAGAGATGCAGTAACTTAACTAGACACAGAAGTGACATCAAAGCACATAAATATGTCCCATTAAATCGAAACCAAATGATGCCCATTCCCTGAGCACATCCGAGGATGCCTGCAGCCCCTCGGACAGGACAGGGGAGGAGACAGTGGCCTCACCCAATTGCAGCTTCAGTATCTTCTGCGAGTTTTTCTAAAAGTGTGTGACAGCTGACAGCTCTGCGAGGGCTCTTCCCAGGGCAGCGGAGGGCTGTGAGGCTGAAGCCTTGTTTTCCTCCTTCACTGTAAATTTGCCTCTGCCCTGCTTAGTTGAAGCTGGCAGGGATTCAAGATTGTCTCCCAGAGAGAGCCCAGGAGACTTCAGGCAGAGATTCCCAGACTTTCACAGTGTGCGGCACCCTTAGTGTCTTGGGTGACACAGGGAACCCTCTTTAAGAAAAGGTATTTAAAATTATGAATATGAAGTTAGGTATAGAGTGATTATTTAGATTGAGAAAAGAAACTGCCACAAATTACAAATTTTAAAACACTGACGAATGCCATGACCATCATGAAATCCAGAAACATGACATTTTTATTAACTGTTGGCTCTACCAAGACACCCTTAGTGTCTTGGGTAATTTGTCCCTGGTGACACCTGGACTAAAGAAATACCTAACAGTTCCATTTATTAAGTATCAGGTTGAAACGATTTAACTATTTTATCTCCTTACAACATAGTAGCCAGCTGAAGAAGGGATGAAAGGAACAATAATGTTTCTATTTCATTCTTCACTAACCACCATTACTCACCAATGGGATGTGTGCACCTATTGGGTTGGGAGCCCACAACCTCCCAGACCTTGGAAGCAGATTGCATACCACCCTCGTTTCTAGTTCAACATTGATTTTTTCTCATGGCATTTGCTTTTTAGTCACAACAACCACCCCCAAAATCCAGTTTCACAAAGAGACGGCGCCATCAAAAGGAATGTGGCACCATTTAATTTTTTTTTTTTTAATTTGCATATGGGCAGGAGGCACCAGGGATCGAACTCCAGACCTCCAGCACGGCAGGTCGGAGCTCTGCCTGCTGAGCCACGGCAGCCGCCCACCATTTAATTTTGAAGCTGTGGAATACCTAGGGCTGGTTGCATGGTGTCCAGCAGATATCAAGGATTGCCATGCTTCCCCAGGAAATTGGAAATGTCCCATGTTGAGTCTGCTGTGTGCTCTGGGTGCCTGGGAACCCAGTTAGGGAACCACACAGTGGGCCCATAAGAGCAGCTGCTGTCTTTCTTCCTGCTGACATCTTTGTCTTAAAGACAAAAGAAACACATTTTGGTGAGAAGGCTTTGCCCTATTAGGCGCTAACTTTTTGTGAAAGGCACACAGATAAAAGTCTGCTCTTGGATTCATGGTGATTTTCATTAACACTGAAACAAATTTCCTTTAATGTGTTACTTATGTCAGGTACTTGTTTCATTGCCTGGCTCTTTTCAGTAAACACTTCATATTGGAAGAGTCTGTTATTCTAATTACGATTATGATTATTTGAAACTGATCAACACACATAGTGTTTCTCTCTCTTTCCTCCTTTAAGGAAGTTGTTGAAAGTCAGGTAAGAAGTTTTATTTGTAAAACTTCAGGGGTGATGTGTTCCAGGGAAACCACATTTATGAAGGTGTGCATTTGACAAGGAATTTCTAAAGAGGAAGGATGAATCACTTATTATCTTTGGATTGGATCTTGGCAATTTAAAAACTCATAAAGTTAAAGGAAATGTTGGTTACTCTTAATGGGTCATTCGTTGAGTAATGATAAATCAGTAATGATAAATATTTATTAGGTAAGTGGTAAGGACAGTTCCTGTAAAATTTTGTGACTCATCATTCTGTTAATCCTATTTATTCAGAATTTTCCTATTTTAAAATGAAATCAGGTAGCTCTTTTTCTTTTTCTCTTCTCTGAAATTATTTTGGATATTCTAGGTTTTTTTGCTTTTCCACGTAAATTTTGAGATAAGCTTATCAATTTCTACAAAAACTCCTGGTGTTATTTTGACTGGGAGTATGTTGAATCTATGAACCAATTTGGGGAGAATTGATAGCTTAACAATAGTGAGTCTTCTGATCCATAAATATGGCATATCTGCAGTATTTCAGATATTTCAGCAGTGTTTTATAGTTTTTAGTGTATAGATCTTACATATACTTTGTTAAAGATTTCCCAAAGTATTTAATATTTTTGATGCTATTATAATTGGTATTTAAAAAACTGCAATTTCTAGTAGTTTCCTGCTAATACACTGAAATAGCCTTTGGCGTTAGTAAACTTATTCTAGTAGTATATTCATAGATTTCTAAGCATTTTCTAGGGATCTACAAATAAATCATGTTATCTGCAAATAAAGACAGTTTTATATTCTCCTTTCCAACCTCTATGCTTTTTCTTTATTTTTTCTTGCCTCATCAAGCTGGTTGGGACTTCCAATAAAATACTGAATAGAAGTTGTAAGAGTGGATGTGCTCGCCTGGTTCTGAATTTAGAGGAAAAGTGTTAAGTCTTTTACCAGTAAGTATGATGTTAGCTTTAGATATTTTGTTGGTGCCTTTTGTCATGTTGAGGAGGTCTCTTCTATTTCTAGTTTGTTGAGTGCTTTTGTCATGAATGGGTGTTCAATTTTGTCATATCCCCTTTCTGCATCTGCGATGATCATTTGGTTTTTTTACTCTGTTAATATGGGGAATTACACTGACTGGTTTTTGAACATTAAAACAACCCTGCTTATCCTTTCATGGTCATGATATATTATCCTTTTTATTATATTGCTGAATTCAATTTGCTAAAAATTTTAAGGGGTTTGGTCTATGTTCTTGAGGTTATTGGTCTGTAGCTTTCTTTTAATGCCTTTTTTCTGGCTTTTAGATTAGGGTTTTCATAAAACATGTTTCTCTTCTCTTATTTTGGGGAAAGTTGTGGAGTATTAATATTGCTTATTTCTTAAATGCTTCCTAGAATTCACCAGTGAAACCTTTGGGCCTGAAGTTTTCTTAATGGGAAGGCTTTTGACTACAAATTTAATTTCCTCAATAGATCCATGGTTATCCACATTTCCCATTTCTTTGTGTTTGAACTTTGGCAGAAATGCCTTTTAAGAAATTTGTCTATTTCATCCGGCCTATGGCGTTTATGGGCATAAGTTTGTTCATAACATTCCCTTATTCTACTTATAACATCTGTAGGACTGGTAGTGATGCTCCCTCATTTATTCCTGATATTGGAAATTTTTGTCTTTTCTCTTTTTCCTTTAATGGAGAAATGTAGAAAATACCTTACCTTCACCTTTCCAGTCACTGTATCATCAGCTTTTGGTAAATGGCTCACCGTTCCTGAACCCCAGCTAATTCCAGCTTTCTGAACAGTGATTGGAGCAGCTAGAGGGGCCAGGCCTTGACCCTGCGTGGGACTTCCTATCCTAATTCCCTGCTGCCACATCGGTTCTGGTCTGTCTGAACAAGGCAGGGAGAGAGCAAGTAACTCTCACTTCATAGGGAGAGTTACACCTGTCTTCTTTTCATATAGGTTGGTTGCTTCACTGGAGTGTGAGAGCTCCCCAGGATTGCAGTCTGGCTGCATTCCTCTGCTGACCAAGCATTCCCTCTCCATTCTGCCCTGGCTTTTGGGATACCGTTGTAAGCTGGGGCACAGAGGTCTAAGTTAAAGCAGAAAAAATGGGGCCTCCACACAGCCTCCCTCGATCACTGACCCCGTAGAGGTGGCCTTCGTAGCTCTGTTAGGAGAAGCTGCCCAGGTAGGGAAATTGGGTCTCTGAATACTGGCAGCTCTTCCTTTGCCTGTCTGCTGTATTGCTGTACAGTGCTCACACCTGTCTGGAGCTGCAAATGGCGTAGAATCTTGACCGGTTCTTTCCTTGTCTTTCTTTTTTAAACCATATGCCCTGTTTTGGCCAACTACATTGCTTGCAGTAGCTCACAAAATCAGTAAGAAAGCACGTTGAAGTAGGGGCTATTATCAATGCAGTTTATGGAACAAGGTTTCAGACTTCAGAGAGTTAAGGGACACACCTAAGGCCACACAGCCAGCAAGTGCTGTGCCAGGCGTCACATTCTGATCCAACCTGAGGGCAGAGCCTGTGCTCTTACCCACTTGCTCTCCCCACACAGTATTCAGTCCTGTCTTCATCCACCTGCATCCCTCAGATGTTGGGTTGTGGCATAAACAGTCTAGGCCCAGCTCTGGGAATTCTCTACCTCGTTGACCCCTTTGGGAAGGAAGGCATTTCACCAGCTGATGAGGTCAAATAGGGCCATTCCAGGTTTGTAAAGACCATAAAGTAGCAGCAGCTTCCTCTCGTTTTGAAGGGAGCAGGGATCTAACGTTGAGCCAAGCTGTTTTCAGAGGCATTTTCCTTCCTTGTTCTGAAATTGCATTTGGAGAAGCCAAATATTTTTTCTTCTTTGGTTTGGCATTTTGCCCATATTTAAAAAAGTAGTCAGTGCTCCTTATGTTTGATTATTTCTGCTCTGTTTAATTTTCCCTTTGAAACTGGTCCACCAAGTGATGGTAATGGGGGCCAGGGGTTGTTTTTTACATTTGAGCTGCACAATTAAGGCTGGGCAATTGGGCTTTTCACCATGGTCTGTGCTCCCACTGCTCCTCCTTTCTGATTGCTCATGCAGGAGTGGGAGAGTCCTCTGCACAATTTCAAATTCCACCCACTCTTTATCTTGCTGCAGCACGTCGGGGTGAGGGGAAGACACAGGGATTAGATCATAGGATGTTGAAGCTGGAAGAGACACTGCAGCTCATTCTAAAAGGGATTGACCCCATTTTACAAGTGGAAAAATAGAGGCACCCAGCAGGCCTCCTGGAGCCCAGGCCAGTGTCCCCCCTCTCCCCACCCCATGATGCTTTCCTGAGGGGGTGGGAGAAGGGTGAGCCCGAACAGACACCAGCCCCACTTTCTCTAGTCTATGTGAGATAGGAGCTGCTTCTCATTTTAGCTGGACAAACCATGTTCCTCTTCACCCCTGAGGCGGGTAAATTCTCCCATGCCTAATCTGGAAAGCCAGAAGGAGGAAGTGAGTTAACGACCTGTCCTTGGTGGCCGGGTTCTAGCACTCAACCTTGAGAGGGGCTCAGAAAGTGCACATACACTGTCAGTGCTGCTGGCCTCTCCCTAGGAAGCTGGTCCCAGGAAGACTGGGACGTTGTTTATAGCTGTCTCTGGGTGATGTTCACCAGGCTGTGTGCTCAGAAGGAATGTTTCATCCCCTTATACCCGTCTCCCTCTGGGTGCTCGGGAAGGCACCAACTAACGGCAGCTGCCGGGAGACGCGGAAGGCAGGGGCTAAGTGGGGGCCATTTTAAAGGGGACAAGTTGACGTGGCGAACCTGTGGGCTTGGGGTGAAGAAAATAACAGATTTTCCTGTTATTTATATTCTTAGGAAAATTAAGTGTCTGAGGGGAAGTCATTTAAAGGCTTTGAGCCTTGGTTTCCCCAAGCATCATACAGGAACGATACATGGCTTTTCCTATTCTATAGGAGGATGGGAAAAACTCAAAACCAGGAAACATGGGAAAGGGTTTTGAAAACAACACGGAAGCTGCCATGAATTTGCTGAATTATTTTATGTTACCTAGTCATTGCAGCTCCTTTTCTGCACCATTTAAGACCATGCTATTGGGTGGTCCATGGTGGCTCAGCAGGCAGAGTTCTTGCCAGCCATGCCAGAGACCTGGGTTCAATTTCCGGTGTCTGCCC
>PVIY010027592.1:0-34023 GCA_004026745.1 Myrmecophaga tridactyla
GTTGCCAATTACATCTGCAGTCAGCTAGGAGGCGTGTCTGCTGCAATGAGTGACATTTGGCTTAATTGGCTGGTGCTTAAATGAGAGAATGCAATGTAGCACAGCCTAAGCAGCTCGGCATTCCTCATCTCAGCACTTGCAGCTCAGCCCAGGCCTTTGGAGATGGAGAAAGAAGTCACCCCGGGGAAAGTTGTTGGAATCCAAGGGCCTGGAGAGAAGACCAGCAGAGACCATCCTGTGCCTTCAACGTAAGAAAGAGCCTCAGTGGAAAGTTAGCTGCCTTTCCTCTGAAGAACCAACAAAATAAATCCCCTTTTATTAAAAGCCAATCCGTCTCTGGTGTGTTGCATTCCGGCAGCTAGCAAACCAGAACAGAAACCTTCTAAAACCTGCAACCTCCAGATGGGTCCCTGGACCAGATAAGTTCTGAAATGCAGAGGGGCCAGCCTTTCCAGAACATCAACTAGTTCCATCTCCCTATCCCAGATTATCAACAGCCCCTTCTAACATGAAAAAGTTAGAATGGGCATAGCCCAAATACTGCTAAAGAGTGGGAGAAAGTTCAAAGATGATGGTAGAGTTATACAGAGAAGGTCAGGTTTAACAAATGAGTATGAGTGCCTAATCATTATGCTGATATTTTATAGCCTACAGTACCTTAGAGGAGCAAGAAATAAAAACCTAAAATTGTGGCATTGTAACTCATACCAAGCTCTGAAATCTGTTCTACAACTAACTGTTGCAAAATACCTTGAAATTTATTAGCTTTTATGTAAATATGTTATTTAAAGAGAAGAAGTATAACAGAGAAGAAAGGATTTAACATATGAATATAGCTGCTGTATCATTATATTGATATTCTTGTTGGTCTCCAGTATCTTGGAGCAGCTAGAAGAAAAAATGAGAAATTGTGGAACTGCAACCCATATCAAACTTTAAAATCTGTTCTATAACTAATTGTTGAAATGTACTTGGAGATTTATTGCTGTTTTTGTATACATGCTGTATTTCACAATAAAAAAATAACGTTAAAATAAAATAGAGCCCAAAAAAGTTGTTTTTGTGACACTGGAAAAAATCATATATTTAACAGTCCATTCACACCTAAATTCAGATTCTTTATTTTAGAGGGTTATGGAATATTTTAAGGTAGTTAGTATTTTATAAAGGCAGTATTATAATCAAAGTGCAGAGAACTGAAAGTTACAGGTAAAAATTTTTGAATTTATTTTATTTAATAAAGTGTCGAAATGTTTTTGCAGTTATTGGATTTTGTATAAATAAATCTTTTAAACAATTAAAAAAAAAGAATAATTAGGTTCTGAGTGACAGCCTAATGCCATTTTAAGCTTGGCTATAGTGCTGAAGCTTGTTATAGCTACTTCTATTGTTTGCATTAAAAAAATAAATCCAGTTTCAGATTATGACTGGGCAAACTTGGGGTTAGGACTTCTATCTAAGCTACATATATATAGTTATTTTTCGGGTGGGATGCTGGAGAACTACAGAGGATACCACTATGCCTTCATAGAGTATTTATTGAGATTGTCTATGGACCAGGCACTGTAGACACAGAGATAAATTAAGCACTCTTATTCCCACAAAGAGTTTGCAATCTAGTGGGTAAGACAGTTCATGCATAGCTAAATCAGTGAAGACTGAATAAGCTGAGAAGGAGAGTAGAAGAGAGGAGAGGGGAAATAGCATGAGCAGAAACATACAAGGCACACAAACGTATGGCATCTTTGGAGGTTTCTAGCAGACTGCTAGGCTGTACAAATGATCCAGTGGGGTGGAGGGTCAGGAGATGAAGCAGGGAAGAGAAGACATGGTGAGAATGCTAAGGGCCTTGAGCAGTTGCTACAATTTTTTGTTGACAGGAAAGAAATGCTAGATAATTTGAAGCATAATGGTAACAAGATTAACCATGGGCTATAGAAAATATCTCTGATACCAGGTTTGAAAATGGATTGCCACGGAAAAAAAAAAATGGAGGCAGGAAGACCTATCAGTCTAGTGCGAGGATGAGTTTGAACCAGGACAATGGACGTAGAGATTGAGAAGAGGGGAGGAATTTGAGAGATCTGAAAGTAGAGTAAAGGATTTCTTTGTTGACGGATTATAAAGGGTCAGGAAGACAGAAGGGTTAAAGATTATTCTGGCTTCAAGCTTATGTGATGGATAGATACTGATATCATTAATAAAGGAGGGTAGTTAATGAAATTGGTTTTAGTCTTGTTGAGTTTAAGATATAAAATAAGATATCAAGGTCAAGATATTAGATATGGATTATAATTTGGGGTACTGGAGCTCAGGAGAGAGTACCAAGCTAAAGATACAGATTTAGGGTATGACTTATAGTTACAAAATTCTGGCTGGGTTTTGACTTCTGATAAAATCCTAATATATATTTAGCATTCCATGTTTTTCTAGCTATCAAGACTCCTACAGGCAGGAAAATGATTTTGGGAGAGGAACACGGCAGAGGTGGCTCTTCTCAATCTCTTGGAAAACAGCACTGCTCCAATGGTTTAGTAGCAAAAAGATTCCCAAACTAGATAAAATTTTAAAGAGGTCCATAGCGATAAAAAAGGGCCCTAAAATATCATACAATCCACTTTCACCCATTTAACATGCTAATCCAAATGAAAAATCTCTGTGCTATTAAGGATAATATCAGAAAGAAAATTCGAGCTTCCTGAATTAGTGACAAACTTTTCCTTCTTCAAAATCAGGTATATTGGTTTCCTGAAAATCTATAAAAAGGAAGAAAAATCACTTCAGAATTTTTATGTTTATGGATCAACAGAGCTTATGGGAAATCAATATGAAATTATATATTTATAGGAAAGAAATGATACTTATGAGGCTATTTGTTTAACAGACGCATAAACTCTAATGGTTATTAGTCAAACCTTCCAGGAATCTCGGTGCAAAAGGGAATCTTAGAGACGATCTACTCTAACTTCCATATTTCAGATGAGGAAATGAGTTAGCTTACTCAAGGTTACATTGCTGGTTCATGGCAGAGACATAACTTCTAGATCAATGATTTTTTTTCATTATGCCATACTGATTAATGGTCTTCAATTATTATATTGTATTAACAAGTTTGAGGGAGATAATCAGGCATTTACTTTTTCAATTTCAATTCTTTATATATATGTGTGTGTGCCTCTTTTTTCCTTCTCACTTATCCCGTAACCTGCTTTTGTCATCACTAGTAGAACACTATTTATACCAGCAGTTGGGGAAAGAAAAATGGCAACTATATAAGCTCCCTTTAGTACAGTGGAAGGCTCTGCATTACATTTGATCCTCGGTGAAGCCAAGTCCGTTGATATAGGAAGGTTTAAAAGGATGTGGCACTTCAGGTGTATGATCCTTCTCCTGTCTGGTTCAGAAGGAAAACAACACTTTTCCTCCAGTTTGACTCTTGTATAATCTTTGGGAGGTGGGGAGGGGAGGGAAGTGTTCACAATATTTTTAAAGCATCCATTTCTGATTCACTAGATTTCATTGATTTAAACTGAGGAGGCTTTTCACTTCTTTCATTAAAACCTTCTATTCTCAGGTAGTTTTAAAGTAGAACAGAAAAGAGGACAGGGAGGCAAAAGAGAATAGAAATGTGGCAACTGATTTATATCAGAGGACAAACAAACTCTAATTCCGCATGTTTAAATACTTAAGTAATAATCTAATATGGAACTTCATTGGAAACTTGATCACACCTTCAAACAGTAAAAGTTATTTGAGTAAGAAAAAAAAAGTTATTTGGATAGAAATCCAAAGTGACCCAGTTTTATATTCTTAATAGCGCACTGCTAGGGAGTTCAAAACGCTAAGCACCACCAAGGTGGAAGGAATGCTGTTGAGGAATCCCCACGGCCTTCCCTGAGCTGAAAGGGAAATGGTTTTCAGGTATTCAGGTAGGAAGGCACAGTGAATAGAAAACCCTGCATATGATTATCACATTTCATCTAGGAGGTAAGAAAATTACACATCAGTATCCAAAGTATTACATTTCTCTGTATCCGTAAACAAAATCCAAGTAAAAGGACTATGTAATTTAATAACTTGTTTACTAGATCTTGCATAACACAGCAGTACAAAGAACTCAGTGACATGAGAAGGTAAGATGGAAAATAAGATTAAATCAACCCCACTGAAAATTCTGACAGTTCTAACTTTCAATAATTAGAATTATTTCTTGAACTCTACGAAAAGCACTGAAATGCTGTTCAGTACTGATCAGAAAGAAGAATGTCAGTAAAATTACTTCTTTAAGTTTAAAAGTATACAAGTTTAGAAGTTTTCAAGTATATTCTAAAAACCTAAAATATCACATTTAAGTGATAAAGAATTACTTTTTAAAATAGCTTCATGTTTGGATCTCCAGAGGAAAATACATATTTTAATATTACTTTCTGTTTTGTCAAATTAGATGTAATATTATATCCCATAATCTCTCATGTAGAGATTTTTAAAACAGTAAGTTTTTAATCTAAAAAGACAGGAGAAACAGATAGGCTTATTAAGTTTTAAAATGTGTAAATGTGACATTTTTCAGACTTAATGGGACCATGAGGTGCTGGTATAATTAGTTTGTCAAAATAAACGAGATACCCCACAATGAGGCAAATGATCTTATATATTAACATTAACATACTTAGTCAAACATCAACCAAGAAAATCCTGTACAAGGCTTGCTGTATTTACTGGGAAAACAAATTCTGCCTAGCAACTATTTAAATAAATCTCACAGATGCTACAGACCTTATTAGTGGCCTATAATTAAAAAAATATGGATTGCTAATACTGTATCCTGACTCATCTATTTTCCCATCTGCTAACAATTCTTACAATATCAACAGAATGGCTAACAACAATAATTTTCTATGGCAATTTTGATGCTGAATTGCCTATAGCATTTTCTAAGATTTAGCAGTGCATGCCTCAGACTGTCTTGAGTTGTTTGTGGCCTGGAGTGTCACACTCCCTTTTCCCCTAATATTCCATTTTAGCTCTAATTTTTACTGTATTGAACAGAATCTGGTTTGGCTTCATAAACACTATTCATGGAGGCTGCCACACTCATTTTACTAACAACGAGAGCAGGAAACACTCCAAAATATCAGCAAATCTACAGTCAAGTCCACCAACTAATTCAGATATAAACAAAAAGGCAAGGGGTCTTCTGCCAATAAGACAAAGCAATAGGAATCATAGGTACTATTTAAAATTTAAAAAAATTAAAAATTCAAAATATTTAGGTATTTTCTGGATTTCATTTCTGGCAATGAGAAGAATACAATAAAAACGCTTTCAGGACAATCCAAACTACCACGAAAATGGCTTAAAGAAAACCCTACACATACATTGATAAAACACATTTACAAAAATAATTAAGAAAACATAATTTCAGGTACTTGGCACACTATAGAAGAAAAGCTGAATTCCTCACTGTAAACCCCTTATAACATGTGCTCTTAGTGGCTGCAAGAAGGAATCAAGTTGTGAGGCATGCAACTAGGTGAATGGAAATGTCAGAAATAGAAAGAGAAATATTACAATGCCTCATTCATAAGGACTAACTGTAATACACAACTCAGAGAATTGAAGTTGAGAGCATGGATTATCAGGTTGGGGCCTACTGTAAAGGTTCCAAGATTCTGAGCTCTTACAGCAGTCAAACATATTCAGGAGTTGTAGCTGTTCTTTCTAAATTCTGAGATACTGAGCTATTTATGTATAACCCGGTCATTCCTTGAATCTTCAAGTTTTTATGTGACACCTGAGAGTCAGAGTTAGAGCTCTGAAGCTATGAAAGTCAGCAACCCCATATAGCAACTGCTAAAAAAGTTGAAAAAATGATCAGACTTTGACTACATATATGAATGAAGCAGATCTGGATAGGACTACAGTACATCAGAATACAGGGTAAAGGATGATATTGTCCATATTTTAAAACTTCAACTTCTATGTGAGACCAAAAGCAGAGATGTTTATTTGGTGCAAAATTTATAGTTTTGGGTACCGCATTATCTAATTTAACTTTAATGGTTAGTTTGAATACCATAATTACATGGAATCTTGAATAGGGCATGAGCTCTTGTTGGTTTGTAAAGGTTAGTGTGATGCCCTGATATATCCCAGAGTAATTTGGTCAGAGAATAAAAAAATATTTGCAAATACCTTTTTTCCCCCCAAAATCCCTTGGGGGACTGGAAGAAAGAAGGAAATATTCAACTTCCCCATCTGGGGATTTCCTGACATTCTCGCAAGCAGTGGGGACAACCAAATCAATAGGGTGAGCCCTCAATATTGGGGTTCAACACCGAAACGTGTACCTGAAAAGGAGAAGCTAAGCCTACTGATAATTACGCCTAAGAGGCACCCCAAGAAAACTTCTTTTGTTGCTTAGATGTGGCCTCTCTCTCTAAGCCAAACTGGCAGGTGAATTGCTCTCCCTGCTTCATGGGACATGACTCCCAGGAAGAGCTGGGACCCGGCATCATGAAATTGAGAAAGCCTTCTTGACGAAAAGGGGAAAGAGAGAAACGAGACAAAATAAAGCTTCAGTAATTGAGAGACGTCAAACAGAGTCAACAGTTTATTCTGGAGGTTATTCTTATGCATTATTTATATCTCTTTTTAGTTTATAGTGCACTGGAGTGCTAGAGGGAAGTACCTGAAACTGTTGAACTGTGTCCCAGTAGCCGTGATTCTAGAAGACAATTGTATAACAATATAGCTTTTACTGTGTGACGAGGTAATTATGAAAACCTTGTGTTGATGCTCCTTTTATCCAGGGTATGGACAGATTAGTTAAAAAAGATGAATAAAAAATAAATGATAGGAGAAAGGGGATAAGGGATAAAAAATTAGGTGGATTGAAATACTACTGGTCAATGAGAGAGAGGAGTAAGGGGTATGGGATGTATGAGATTTTCCTTTTATCTTTTTATTTCTTTTTCAGGAATGATGCAAATGTTCTGAAAATGTTCATGTGATGAATATACAACTATGTGATGATATCGTGAGCCACTGATTGTATACTATGGATGGACTATCTGTGTGTGAAGGTTTCTAAATAAAAATATATTTTTGAATGGGCTCTTAAAAGTTTCATTAACATCAAATCTACTGGCAAAGTCCTCTTTCCCAAATACACATTATTTAACTATTGAATGGAGGATTATATGAAACTGTGCTCTGAACTGAAAGTTCATGTTTTCAGCTGAGTGAATGACTATAAATATTCTTAGTATAACTGGAAACTGGTGAAGCATTTTATTCTGGCTGTTTAAACCTCAGAGCTTCTACAGAAAACATAAGACAGAGTTCTCTCAAAGAGAAACAGATGAACAACCCAATTCTTGTGGATATCAGTGGAGGAACAGGGGAGAGGACCAATAAATTAATGATCATTTACTGTGTGTTAGACACTATCCTAAGTCCTGTGCACGAAGTCATTTGACTTACAACATAGGTAATTATAACATAGGTAATATTACCCACCCTGTTTTATACGCGAGAGCCTATATGACCTACCCTAGGTCATTCATAAGAGGTGCTTATGCAGAGACTCAAAGACATTATCAAATACACTTAAATTTGGATTAGAGCCTCAAAGAGCCATTTCTGGGGTTTCCCAAGAAATAAAAAATAAATCTCCAAATCCAATTATCACATGAAACAATTTCTAACAGTTTGTTTAGAGATTAAAAATAGGGAAATAATATTCCTGAGGGGGAAAAAACACCACCTCTCCTACCAGACTGTACCTAGTGAAGTATTACTAGATATTAATGCATTTTAGCCATAATTGGCCTTCTGAACTAAGTGTATATATGTTCATTAGGCATTTTTTTTGTTTAATCAGCTCTATAGTAAAATAAACACATTTCTACATCTCCCATTAGGATATATGCCATAATTTTATTAAGAAAAAAAGATAGCCTGGCCCTGGCATTGTGGGATTGAGAAAGCCTTTTTTGACCAAAGAGGGAAAAGAAATGAAACAAAATAAGGTTTCAGTGGTCAAAAGATTTCAAATAGATTCGAGAGGTCATAAGAGCAACTTCCAGCCAGGTATTGCAAATTGCTACAGTGTGTCAAGCCCCAACCTACAGTATTCCTGAAAACCCTACAGAATTCCCTGGGCTCTAAGCCTTTATAAAAGTTTTACTTAGTAAGTTTATTTTTTTCAGAAACTTAAGGCCTTCAGATTGTTCCTATGCCAGGAAAGTCCTGAAATCCAGAGATCAGTCTCTCTAAGAACATCAATCAACCCCCCTTTCCAGCATGAACAAGTTAAAATGGTCATTGCCCAGCTAATCCTGAAGACTGAGAGAATGATCAAATAAGAGGGAAGAGGTGTGACTGAGAAAACAGGATTTTACAAACGATTATGACTGACTCATTATATAGATAACTTCTTTTTAGTTTCAAGTGTATCAGACTAGGCAGACGGAAATACCTTGAAATTGTTGAATTGTGACCCACTAGCCTTGATCTTTGCTAATGATTGTATAATTATTTAGCTTTTATGATATGTGTGTTGTAAAAACCTTGTGACTGACATTCCCTTTATCTAGTATATGGGTAGATGAGTAATAAAACAAAGACAAAAAAATAATGGAGGAGGGGTGGAATAAAGGGTATGGGATGTTTTTGATGTTCTTTTTTAGTTTTCTTTCCTTTTTTTTTTTTTTGAGTAACTAAAATTGATTGTGGTGATGAATGCACAACTATGATGATACTATGAGCCACTGATTGTGTACTTTGGATGGATTATATGGTGTGTGAATTTATATCAGTAAAATTGCATTAAAAATATAAAATGAAAAGAGAGAAAAGAAGAAAAACCCTGACAAAACCAACAAGACATGTCTCCTTCCCATACAAGCGAGACTTTTCCAGCATCTGCTTAGATTGTTTCATAGCTGGTTTGGTGCTTGGTCGTTACCTTGGATCTAGGAGATGAGTTAAAGCCAATGGGCATTACTACAATTATCTTGTCCTGGTGAAACATTTCTTGTCCATTTAAAAAGGAATTATGAAATTTAGTTGCATTCCTCAATGGCAGTTGAACATCTATTCGTTTTATGCTTGTCAGTTTCTACTAAGTAATTTTTCCTGCTAAAAATATCAATTAATTCATGCACTTCTCTCTAAAATTCTAGGCCCCAGACAATGAACTCTGAGCAACTGAACCCAAGAAGTAATAAAAATAATAAAATCTTTCCAGATATATTTTTAAGCAACAGATGAAAAAGTTCTGTGAGCTTTGACTGATGTCTTAATCTCAATACTTTTGATTAATACTTTGAATATTTTAAAGCACTGATAAAGCCATAAATGAGAGATTAAAAAATTAAGTGATCACATTTCTTTAATATTCCAATTAAAAAATTAACTACATGACTATTATTGGCTATAGAAGACAAGAAAGATTTTTTAAAAATACCTTAAAATATATCTGTAACTAGCTTACTGAGTAGCCCAACCTCCATGGAAAAAAAAATAGTTTTATTTTTCTCCATTCTCTCTTTTCCACCCGTGCTATGCCAAATTTCCCTGACATATCCCTTATGAAATCTTAGGTAGATTTCACTGATTTCTGGTCACTTTTAATTATTGAAAGTCCAGGCCAATTATAAATTTCAATCTCATATTAAATATGAACCTTGCCCCTCCCCTCAGTATGTGCTTGTGCAGACTTGTGGTTGTGGGGAAGGATGATGTCTGGTTCTGGATACCCAACTCTTTTCAAGATCTAACTCCTCCAGTGTTGAGTACTGGGAAGGAGATGCAGGATCTTACTATGCAACTGGTAAACTGTCAGTTGGGGAGAGGCCTTTCTCTGGTTGGGCTGACTTCAGAAGAGATGTGATGTGGTGGCCAGCATTACCCTGGCATCTACTTCTCTTGGAAAGGGATGGCCCAACATCTCCTCTTTGGGTGGGGTATTGTCTTATCTGGTCTGGCAGCCACTTGGGCAGCATTATTACTTTTGATCTCCTCTTGCAGAGCTGCAGAGATTATGGAGATTCATATCTACACTTCCTACAGGCCACTGGAACCCAGGGCAGGAGAGGGGTTGGTCTCTCTGTCTCTTCTTTCTCAGCATATTCTACCACTGTCCTTATCCTGCTGGTCTTGGCTGCTACCTACAGAAACCTCCTACCTACAGAAATCTTTAGGAGAGTAGCAGGGATCAGTGTCTATCCTCCAAACTCTCAGGAATTTGCTTACTGAGCTCTCCTCTGGAGGAAGCCTCAGTTGGTCTGAAGGTTCAACCAGTTTAGCAAGCAGCCAGTTGGGGTACCAGATGCCAGTCTTCCTTTCTACCAGTTTCTGTGAATGGGTCACTTAAAGACCTCTCATTTGACTTCAATCAGGGTTAGGAGGAGAGCTACTTTCTTACCCTTCTACTACACGGTAAATCCATAAGGAAAGGATAAATAGGATAGGGATTCGTAAATAGCTGCATCCCAGTGCTTAGAACAGTGCCTGACACATAGTAGGTATTTAATAAATATCTGCTGAATAAATGAAAAATGGTTAGGCTCTTAGTAATCCCTGGAGGGGGTGTCCAGCCTCAATTGTTGGTGGCACTCTTCAGAACGTGGGGAACTCAAGACATGTTTTTTATCTGTGAACTCTAGTATCAATTCTATGACAACAAAAGTCTCAATATCTGAGTACGGTACATACATGTGTCTGTGTGTGCATGTATGTAGCATCAAGTAGGAGCATTTGCCGTTAAAGTAAAGCAAAAAGAGTATTTGAGAAAATTAGGGCATTTTGCAGAATATTTCATTAAAAAAGTCCCATGCTCCATACATTTATTCTGCATGACTGCTAATGTATTTATTTTGATCTCTTCTCATCTTTTTTCTTAAAAAAAAATGGCATCAGTAAAGAGCAATCTTCAAAATCACAATAAATACCTTGGGCAAACATGAATGGAATAAAGTGTATAATTCTTACTAATATCACTGAGTACAAACATTTATGCAATTTTCAGCTGCAGTGACATCACATTCCTTTTTACGACTATTTAAATTATGAATCATAAAGATGTTAAAAATTTACATTGCTAAATGTCAAATCTATAAAAATAGTTTTAAAATTAAATAATTACAGATCAGTTGAAAACCACAAATCATGAAACTCAGATTGTAATAGTTTTTTTTTAAATAGTGAAGCAACACCTGAAAATAAACAGGATTCCTGATACTTTAGTTTTGAGGTTTCTAAACCTGTAGTTCTTTTAAAACATCATAGAATAGAATTATAGTCTGTTAGCTATTTAGAAAACAACATGAACTCAAAATATGACAAAAATATTTTAAAAAAAACTTAAAGAGCAATCAATTTTAATGAAAGATCTTTACCCTCACTTGCCAGAAAAGCCTTAAAAAAGTTAAAATTACCAAAAAGGAAACATTTTAACATTCTCCTTAATTTTAGAATGGCACAGCTTGTGGATGAAAGAGTAATTTATTTTCCTATTCATTAAGGACAAATGTACAAATTCAATTAAAACCCCATGAAGAGATTCAGGAATAAATGAGGATAGCAGGGGTAGGGGTGAAGGATAGGAGAATTCCTATGAAAATGTACAAAAAATAAAATCCATGCTTACTTTAATATGCAAACGTAAAACAAAAACAAAATATGCAAACTTAAAAACAAAAACAAAAAACTAACTATTAACATGAAATGTCTTATGGAGTAGGCATCAACTTTCAAACATAAGCATTTCAAACTTTGAACTTTCTGGTTTGGGGAGAGGGTTACAGTATTTGTAAATTATGTCATCATCTTAGACTGGACAAGTAATATGCATAAATATTGAAAATAAAGATGAAAAATAGTATACCGGTATCATTTGCAAACCAAATAGCTTGTAGGAAAAATTTATCACAAAGTAAAATTTCACACATAGACAACCATAGCAAATTAATGTTCCATAAAGGCTCTGTTTTGAGGGGAGGGTGGAAAGGAGCTGAGAATGGTATCAAATTAATTTTTAAAAACTGTTTTAATGTTTAAAAATCAGCCATTTTAATGAAGAATATGGAATCCAAAATTTATCTCTAATAACACCTTGTAAAGTCAGTGTGTTCTCAAATGTTCTCAGAACCTGTTTTCAGCACTGTGGCTGAACCAAGCGCCACCTCTGCCAGAGGCAGCAAGGCTTTTGGCCCGACCTTCCCTTGACCCAAACACCTGCTTTCAGAGTGGGCTTCCAACTATAATGTGGACATGGAAGCAGAAGCAGAGAACCAAGGTTGGGGTAATTTACAAAGAGTGGTTGATTTCACTTTATATCTAGTGGGAAGTCAGGAGATTGTCGTCATTAGTGAAAACCCGAGGATCAGAATTTGAGCTCTGGTTTGAATACTATTAACTAACATGAAGTAGTTTTGCTAGTAAATCTTTACATTTTATTTTTCAGGATGAAATTCCAGCTAAGTCTAAAAAAAATAAGGCCATTTAAAATAAGAATAAAAGGAAAAATGTATTTTTACTGACCAAATGAAAAACATGGTTTGATTTTTTGGAAAAAGTAACAAAAAACTATATGGCTGTTAAACTCAATGTTCTCTTAAGAAAGTTTTCATGTGATATTGTTAAGTGATTGACATACACTGTATATTATTATACAAAGAGTAGCGTATTCATCGGATAATTATTTTGAAATTATTTTGTGTTAATATACAAAAATCAGACAATTCCAAATCCTAAATAAATGACCCAATAGACCTAGTGCCTAGTACCTGGTAACAACAGATACCAGAATTGTCCAAAGCATTTTTTTTTTTTTTTTTTACATGGGCAGGCACCAGGAATTGAACCTGGGTCCTTGGGCACAGCAGGCAAGCGTTCTTACCTGCTGAGCCACCGTGGCCCGCCCATCCAAAGCATTTTTAAACAAGAATATTGAGAGTAAAATTTCCTTAGCTTTATTAAATTCAGAGTGAAGATGCAATACTTGGAATGAAGAAATAATTTTGAAAAATACCAAATGCAAAGGAATTAACTTCAAACTGATTCAAATACTACAAGCTGGTACACACAATACTACCCATTTCTGGATACCCATGATTTACCACAGTTCTTCTAGTCAAGGTTCTGTTAGGAATATCCATTCAAATGAAGCTCTTTCTGCTATAGTTCTTTTAACCAGAGCATAGAGCACATGGATCTCTAACTCTGTCACAGCTTACCCCCACCTTTGATGACATCAACCCACCCATCTCTTTTAATCACCCCCAGCTGTGAGAGTCAGGCATGGTCTTGATAGTTCTTTTCTTCTCACAGGTATGTTTGTAACTGAAAAGTTAGGATTTAAGAAATGACTATGATTACTGAATCAATATATAGACATTTCTTTTTCACTTTCTAGTGTATTAGAATAGACAGAAAGAAATGCCTGAAATTGCTGAATCCAGTTGCCTTGATCTTTGACGACTGTATAACTATATAGCATTTATCTTGTGAACTTATTATTGTAAAAACCTTGCTATTTGTACCCCCTTTAGTCTTATAATCACAAAGCCAACCTGTGCTAGTTTGAAACTGGTATGTATCCCAGAAAAGCCATGTTCTTTCAATCCTGATCCTGATCCAAACTTGTGTTCTATAATTCTGATTCAACACTGTAGGATGAAATCTTTTGATTAGATTGTTTCATGGAGACTGACCCACTCAGTGACTTTTTGTGTGATGGGAGGTGACTTCACCCATTCAAGGTGGGTCTTGATTAGTTTACTGGAGTCCTTTAAAAAGGGAAACATTTTGGAGCTGTTTCAGAGCTGACATAGGATGCAGACATTTGGAGATGGATGGAGTGCCAACAGAGATATTTGGAGAGCGAGACAGAAACAGTCTGGGTGTTAAACAAGGACACACAGAAATAGCCAGGACCTGAACAGAAGAACTCTCTGGCCCCGGAGATGCTAAGCTAAGAGATGAAACCGAAAGTTTTGTCCTGGAGCAGCTAAATGTGGACCCCCAGACCTTTAAAGAGGGAGCCACTAGCATCAAAAGCTGGAAGCAACAGAATCTGGAACAAGCACCAGCAGACGCCAGCCACGTGCCCTCCTATGTGACAGACATTGGCTTTTCTTGAGTCAAGGTATCTTTCTCTGGATGCCTTAGTTTGGACATTTTTGAGGCCTTAGAACTGTAAACTTATAACTTAATAAATCCCCTTTATAAAAATCAACTCATTTCTGGCATATTGTATTCCAGCAGCATTAGCAAATTAAAAGATTTTATATCAGAGAGGTAGAGTGCTGCAGTTTGCAAATACTAAACATGTTAGAACAGCCTTTTAAATGGACAAGGGGAGAATTCTGGAGGAACTGTAAAGAGGTTAATAGGAAAGGCCTGGACTGCTTTGAAGAGATTGCTTGTAGAATTATGGACTCTAAAGATACTTCTGATGAGGTTTTAGACAGAAATGATGAATGTGTGATTGCAAACTGGAAGGAAGGCAATCCTTTTTCTCAAGGGGCAGAGAATTCGGCAAAATCGGGTCCTGGCGTTGGATGGAAGGTAGATTTTCAAAGCGATAGGCTAGGATACTTTAGCTGAGGAGATTTCCAAACCGAGTATGAAGGAAGAAGCCTGGTTTCCCCTTGCAGCTTACAGTGAAATGTGACAGGAAAGGGATAAGTGAAAACTGAACTCTTAAGTATAAAGAAACTAGAAATTGATGGTCTGGAAAATTCTGGCTTCCAGAAAGGGAGACCCCAGAGAAATGTGCCCCACATGAGGATTTAATCAAACATGGAACAAGTTGGTCATTTCAGAAAAAGCCAAAATTGGAAAAGGAGTTATCCAGAAAGGACTTATGGAAGGTCCTACTGTCTGATAGGTGTGATCTGTGTATACTGCACAGAAAACTGAGATGTTTCTTGCAAGACCTGTATAAATGGAACTGCTGTCAGTCTGGACTAAAAGCGACACAAAGGAGACAAATTGGTGGAAAAATAACTTCAGAAGTAGAATCATGGAAGCTAAGGTCTGGAGCCAGGAAATGCTGGGCCAGAAGAATGGACCCACCTATAAATGTGGAGAGGGTGAGTTTGTCCTGGAAGCAGAGGGCGGGCCTTCTGCTTTGTTGCTCAGGAAGAATTTTGCTGCTTCAGGACTCAGAGAGGGTGAAGCACATTGTGTGGGGATTAGGGGGAGCCTGGCAATTGCCCTACTGTTCTGAGGGGGTTGAAAGCCTTGGTGCTGCCCCAATGCTTAGAGAGGGTGGAGCCAAGGAAAAGTGGTCTCCGCAATGCCCCCCAATGTTGCAACCCTCAACCCAATATTTGGAGAGAACAGGGTTGCTGTGTGAGCCCTTAAAGAGGATGGGACTGCTGATCTGGGTCTCAAGCCCTGAGGATCATAAATTACTGTCAGACTTTGAAATGTAATGGAGTTCACCTTGCAGGCTTTTGGAACTATTTAGGTCTGGTGACCTCAATGACCCCTGTTTTCTTTCAATTTCTCCCTATGGTATGGGAGCATGTATACTATGACTGCTTCTCCTTTGTATATTGGAAGTAGATAACTTGTTTTGAGTTTCACCAGTCAACAGCCAGAGGAGAATTTTTGCCTTAAGAAAGACCAGCCTGTAACTGACTTTGATGAGATCTTGTACTGTTTTTGTCTTTGTATGGCATCTGTATTGTTACTGAAATGGTTTAAAACTTTTGTAATATTCTGATGGAATGAATGTATTTTGCATTTGGAAAGAACATGTCTTTTTGGGGTCCAGAGGGTGGAATGTTCTAGTATGAAACTTATGTTTTTTGAAAAGCCATGTTTTTTTTAATCCTGATCTAATCTTGTGGGGGCAGCCATGCTCTGTTAATCTTCATTCAATACTGTAGGGTAGGATTTCTTGATTAGGTTGTTTCTATGGAGATGTGACATACCCAATTGTAGGTATGCCCTTTTGATTAGTTGGAGATGTGGCTCTACCCATTCAAGGTGGGTCTTGATTAATCGTTTACTGGAGTCCTTTAAAAGGGGAAACATTTTAAAGTTACTTCAGACATTTGGAGATGCTTGGACTGCTGACAGAGACAGCAGACACCTAGACATGGACGTGTGGAGGTGAAGAGCCCAGCAAATGTTGCCATGTGCCTTCCCATGAGATGCTAAGCAAGCCAGTAGCCAGAAGGGTCCACTGGGGCTGAGAGAGCCAGTTGAAATCAGAAGCAGGGAGAGGATGCAGACACCAGTCATACGCCTTCCCATGTGACAGACATTGGTCTTTCTTGAGTCATGGTATCTTCTCTGGGTGCCCTAGTTTGGACTTTTTTATGGCCTTAGAACTATAAACTTGTAACTTAATAAATCCCCTTTATAAAAGCCAACGCATTTCTGGTATATCGCATTCTGGCAGCTTAAACAAACTAAAAACCCAAGCCCCTAATGTTAATGAAGGAACTTGAGTCAGCTCAGAACTAACCATTGACTTGTTCTTGTAATGGTTAGCTTAGTTCCAGCATAGCTCCAGTCCTTTACATTTGTAAATTGTTTCTACTTATACTTGTTAATGGGATGGTAACACCTCCATCCCCCTTTATTTCTGCTTATATTTATTACTGAAATGGTAACAACTCCATCCCCCTTAGTTTGAATCCATAAAAACCTTGAACTCAGACTCGGAGAGACAGAATTTTAGACTGATAGACTGTCTGATCTCCTGCTTCACACCTAGCAAGAAACCCTTCTCTCTTTGAAGCACCATTATCTCAGGAATTGGTTATTTGAGCACACCAGGCAGAAAACCCATTGCCTTTGTCTGGTATCATGTTCTCTGCTTCATGCCACCAATAGTCACTATAAGGCCTTTTACGCAGACCACCCCTCACTCTCACTGTCCACTTTTAATTGTCAGCTGTGCTGGACCATGCTGTCAAAAAGAAAGGAGAGTACGCTTCAATATTAAGAAGGCAGTTGTTGATTTTGTTACCTATCTGCCAATTTTTACATAATTTTGCAATCACCAGAAATAGTTTTTTATTGGTTTTTAATCAATACCATCCATCATTATACCAACTAATATTAAAGCAGGTAAATTTCCCACTAGTCAGTTCTGTTAGGTTGACAGCTGTAGAAATTTTCTGATCCCCTGAAACTCTGCTCTGAATATTAAAAAAAGAGATAGTTTATTGATACTTAAGAGGTGGTAGTGTTTTTAACCTTGCAGTGTGACCAAGTGTTGAATAATTAGAAACTATTTTGTAAAATCATTTAAACCCTATTAAGAAATTAACTTATAAAATACCTGAGGCAAAAGTGGAATCAATAGAATAGAATAAAATTAAATCATTCTAAGTTAATTGGGTTACACCAAAGTGGCTTCTCAATGGGCAGGCTTCTTCTGTAAAGAGTGGAAGCAAAGCCGGATAGCTTATTGGCTCAGGGCGCCTTATGATCTGTAAAGGATAGGAACAGGCTTCCAGCTTGTTTCTTGGTTCTTGAGAAGTCAGGAAGACCAGCCACTAGCAGATAAACAGTATTTGGGATCAAGAAAAGATGAGGCCACTGAGTTCCAGGGAAGTGGTGGCAGTACCCGAACCCCTCTCAAGAGGGCAAAATCTCAACCTTTAAGGAAGGGTTAGGTGGCTAGCTATCCAACACCCTCTGGTGGCTAGATTTGGTACCACAGATGTTCTCCCTTTTAAGAACAGAGATTTGCTTTCCATTTTTTAGCACATTATGTTTCAAAATCTTTTTTAGTCAAGAAAGGAATCACCAATAGCAACTGGGCCATGGTGAGGTGGGAAACTAGTTATTAAGTTTAAATTTGGCACCCAAGCAACAAAGCTATTATAATGATTCCAAGAGAGAAAATGTTCCTTTGAATGTGTGAATCCAATAGGTACAGATACTTACATGAAAAAATCTGGTCAGCACTTAGCTATTTAGATTTTAATCATTTGCAGGCACTTAATTTAAAAAGTATATCTTTTTTATTACATTCATATTTCTATAAGTATCATGCACATAATATCTAATAGGTGCTTCCTACTGTCAGATACTGTGTAGGCAACAATCCTATGAACCAGTACTATTAACTTTACCATTTTTCAGAGATTCAACTTTCCAAGGCACTGAGAGTTTAAACAACTTACCTAACACATTCAGCTAACAAATGGTGTAGCCAGGATTTCAATCCAAGATAAACTTATTCTACAGAAGGCAATTTTAAGAGTTACCCCTATGGCACATACTTGGAAATTTGTATGTTGGACTCAGTCTATTGGATGACAGCCTGAAAGACTGAGCTAGGAGATTCTTTTTGGCTCTCCCTCCCAGAACTGCCCTGCAGCTAAAGCAGTGCAATCCAAGCAGCCTGGGGCAAAAGAAAAAACAAAGAGACAAAAAAGAAAAACAAGACTTGCTTAAAGAAATACAATAGCATTCTTAGGAGTGGGGGGAAGTATATTTCATTGAGAATAGAGGGGGAATTAGGGTTCCTGTAAATGGAGGAATTCCTAAAGCCAAGAGTGCACATCCAGAATAAGATGCAGACTCAGAAAAGATGGACAGGACCCCAAACTTTTGCCTCAGGTTCTGTCTTGGAAGGAGGGCTAAATTCTAAAGGAGATCATCAGGCAGTGTAGAGCCCATTTGTGGACTATAAAGGATATTTTTTGCTTTGGTTTCTCTGTTTTTGTTAGCTCCTGGTGCTCAAGGAAATCTCTGTGATATCACTAACTAGATACATATTTAAGGAATAGAAAGGCTAGGGACTAAAATCCAGAGTTAACACATTAAAATGTTAAAATGTATAATGTGCAAAAGATTACAAGACAAAAGAAATAAGTAATGATGGCCCATTCAAGGGAACACGATAAAAATTTAGAAAACATCAAGGAAGAAAACCAGATTTTGGACATACTAGATAAAGACTTTGAAAAAATGATTTTCAGTATGCTCAAGGAGATAAAGGAAAACAAAGAGAACAAACTACAAGATATTGGTGAAATGACAAATGAACAATATGAGAATCTCAACAAAGAGAAAGAAATTTTAAAAAGGAGTTAAACAGAATACTGGAGTTGAATACCACAAACACTGAAATGAAAAACTCCCTAAGGGTTTCAACAGAAAATTGGAACTTGTAGAAGAAAAAATCAGTGAACTTTAAGACAACTAAAATGATTTGGACTGCGGAGCAGAAATTAAAAATAATGAAGAAAAGTGAACAGAGTCTTAATAGATCTGTGGGACACCATCAAGTGTTTCAACATAAGTATTACAGGAGTTTCAGAGGGAGACGAGAGAAAGGGGCAGAAGGAATATTTAAAGAAATAACGACAGAAAACTTTCCAAACTCAGCAAAGACATGAATATGTACATCCAAGAAGTCCAAAGTACTCCAAATAAGATAAACTTGAAGAGAACAACACCCAGACATATAACAGTCAAACAGTCCAGTACAAGGGCAAGGATAGCTCTGAGAGCTGCAAAAGAAAAGCAGTGAATTATGTAAAAGGGAACCTCAATAAGATTAAGTGTCAATTTCTCATCAGAAACCACAGAGGCAAAACGGCAGCGGGACAAAAAGTACTGAAAGAAAACAAATGTCAATGAAGAATTTTATATCTGGCAAGACATTTTCAAAAATAAGGGAAAGTTTAAAACATTCTTGGATAAACAAAAGGTGAGGGCATGTATCACCAATAGACTAGTCCTACAAGCAATGTTAAGTTCTTGAGATTGAAAGGAAAGGATACCAGACAGTGGGTCAAAGAGGCATAAAGAAATAAAAACCTCTGGTAAAGGTTACCATATGGGTAATTATAACTGCCAGTTTATGGCATATTTCTCTCTCTGAACATTAAGTTTTAAAATGAGCACAAAGATAAGAGCACTAGAGATCAGAGGAGATAAGAGAAGTTTTACAAGAAAGAATTCTAACCCCACATAATCTGGCCTTCTAGATTACCCATGTGTCTTCTGCAAGTAGAGATAGAAATCCTTCTTTCTGACTGTTGAAATTTTTATTACGGCCTTCAACTGATTGCATGACACCGCTATCAATTCTGAAGTCAATTTCCTTTGTTGACTGTAGATGTAATCAGCCATAGATACAACCAACTGACTGATGATTTAAGTCCATGAAATACACTTACAGAAACAATCAGGTCAGCACTTGCTTGACCAAACAACTGGACCCTATAACCTAGCCAAGTTGACAAATGTATTTAACCATCACATTACTGGTAAAAGACTGAAACCTTTCCCTCTAAACTCAGGAACAAAGATAAGGATGTCCACTGTCACCACTGTTATTCAACATTGTACTGGAAGTTCTAGCCAGAGCAATGAGCCAATATAAAGAAGTTAAAGGCATTGAAATTGGAATGGAAGAAGTAAAATCTTCTCTATTTGCAGATGACATGATCCTATATAGAGAAAATCCTCAAAAATTCACAACATCGTTCAGTGGTAGAATGCGTGGTTCAGTGGCATAATGCTTGCCTTCCATGTGGGAGACCCGGGTGCAATTCCCGGACCATGCAACCGCCGCCAAGCACGCACGTATGCTTGCACGCAAGCAAGCAAGCAAGCAAGCAAGAAGATCCACACACCAAATGAATGCAGCAAATAATGAATGCAGCAAATGGTCAACATGCAAAAATCACGTTTAGTGAAATCACAGTGTAGTGTTTCTATACTCTATGTGCTAGTTCGAAAGTATTATGGACCCTAGAAAAGCCACATTTTAATCCTGATTCAATCTTGTGGGGGCAGTCATTTCTTTTAACTCTAATTCAATACTGCCTGTTCTAGTTTGCTAGCTGCCAGAATGCAACACAACAGAGATGGATTGGCTTTTAATAAAAAGGGGATTTATTTTGTTAGTTCTTCAGAGGAAAGGCAGCTAACTTTCATCTGAGATTTTTTCTTACATGGGAAGGCTCAAAGTTAATCTCTGCTGGCCTTCTCTACAGGCCTTTGGGTTCCAACAACTTTCTCCAGAGTGATTCCTTTCTGTACCTCCAAAGGCCTGGGCTGAGCTGCGAAGTGCTGGGATGAGGAATACCAAGATGCTTGGGTTGTGCTACGTTGAGCTCTCTCATTTAAGCAGCAGCCAATTAAGTCAAATGTTATTCATTGCAGCAGGCACACCTCCTAGCCGAATGCAGATGTAAATCAGCAACAGATGAGGTTCACGTACCATTGGCTCATGTCCACAGCAACAGAACTAGGTGCCTTCACCTGGCCAAGTTGACAACTGAACCTAACTACCACACTGCCAGACAGAAACTTTTGATTAGATTATCTCCCTGGAACTGTGGCTCTGCCCATTACAGGTGGGTCTTGATTAGTTCACTGGAACCCTTTAAAAGAGGAAATATTTTGGAGGAAGTCCTAAACGACAGATCTGACAGAGAGAAAGCCAATAGGAACCTCAGAGCAGAGCAGACACAGATGTTGATACCTGGAGAACAGATACATGGATATTTACAGATGCTTAGAAAGCCCAGCAGACATCACCATGAGATGTTAAGCAAGCCAGAACCTGGAGAGAGCCAAAAGAAGCCAAGAGATGAAGGCCAGCCCCAGAGAAGCCAAGTAAGGAACTCCCACAGGAACAGAGGCTGAAAGCAATGGAGCCCAGGAGCAAGGGACCTGCAGATGCCAGCCATGTTGACTACCCAGCTGACAGAGGTATTCCTGACCCACTGGCCTTCCTTGAATTAAGGTATCTTTCCCTGGATGCCTTAGTCTGGACATTTTTATACGCTTCAAATTGTAAACTTGTAACTTATTAAATTCCCTTCTTAGTCGTTCCAATTCTGGTATATCGCATTCCGACAGCTTTCAAACTACTACACTCTAGAAATGAACAATCTGAAGAGGAAATTAAAAAAAAAATCTCATTTACAATAGCAATTAAAAGAATAAAATATCTAGGAACAAATTTAACCAAGGACACAAAGGACTTGTACATGGAAAACTACAAAACACTGCTAAAGGAAATAAAAGAAGACTAAATAAATGGAAGGATATTCTGTGTTCATAGATTGGTAGACTAAATATTATTAAGATATCCATTTTACCCAAAGCAATTTACAGATTCAGCTCAATCCCAATCAAATTTCTAACAGCCTTCTTTGTAGAAATGAAAAAGCCTATCATCAAATTTATATGGAAGGGAAAAGAGCCCTGAATAGCCAAAGTCATCTTGTAAAATAATGAAGTTGGAGGGCTCACACTTTCTGATCTTAAAACTTATTACAAAGCCACATTAATCAAAACAGCATGGTATTGGCACAAGGACAGATATGCATTACAGTGGAATCAAACTGAGAGTTCAGAAATCAACATTTACATTCATGGCTAATTGATTTTTGACAAGGGTGCTAAGTCCACTTAATAGGGAAAGAACAGTCTCTTCAACAAATGGTGCTGGGAAAACTGGATGTCTATATGCAGAAGAATAAAGGTGGACACCTACCTCATATTATATACAAAAAAACAAACTCAAAATGGATCAAACACCTAAGTACAAGAAACAGAACTACAAAATTCCTAGAAGAAAACAAAGGGAAGCATCTTTAAGACCTTGTGTTAGGCAATGGTTTCTTACTTTATAACAAAACCATAAGCAACAGTTAAAAAAAGTGGGACTTCATCAAAATTAAAAATGTTTGTGCATAAATGACTTCATCATGAAAGTAAAAAACCCTACAGAATGGGAGAAAATATTTAGAAACCCAAATATTTACTATATAGAATATATAAAGAAATCTTACAATTCAACAACGAACAGAAACAACCTACCCAATTAAAAAATGGGAAAAATACTTGAACAGGCATTTCTCCAAAGAATATAAACAAATGGCCAACATGCACATGAAAAGATGCTGAACATCATCAACCATCAAGGAAATGCAAATCAAACCACAACGAGCTACCATTTCACACTAGAATGGCTACTATTTAAAAAAGGAAAATAAGTATGGGAGAGAATGGAGATATAGGAACACTGTTGTTGATGGGAATGTAAAATGGTGCAGAGGCTATGGAATGCAGTTTGGCAGGTCCTCAAAAAGTTAAATATAGAATTACCATATGACCCAGCAATCCCATTTCTAGGTATATTTTCCAAAGAATTGAAAGCAGGGTCTTGAACAGATATTTACTCATGGATGTTCATAATAGCATATTCACAATTATCAATGTACCTACACAAAAATTAAGAGTTTTTATTTAAACCAGTGGGGGAGAAAAGGTTAATGTTCCAGGTGTATTCACATAATAGTGCCTTCTGTTTTTTTCCAGATAATTTGTCAAAACCAGAGGTATGGAGGGAAGGCAAGACTTACACAGTGATTTTCTAACAGATACGAACACTCAGGAGCAACTTAGTCCAGTGCAGAGAGCTTTACTGCCCCACAAACACTAATATGAGGTAGACTTGAGTATACTGGTTAGGTGATGAAAGCTCCAAGGTAATTATCGGGACTAATTAGAACTGCAAAGGGCAGTGACTTGAGGTCACTGTAACAGAGTTTTACTTTTATTTTTCAGCAGTCTGAAATGACCATGGGTAAATGTTCTGGCTATGTGGCCGGCCCCCTTGTAACTAGGATTTTCTTTCCAACAGAAAACAACAAAAAAATTGGTTCCAGGTGGAAATAGTATTGTCTCATTTTTTTGTTGTTGAGAACTGACAATTGTGTTACAAGCAAATCAAAGAGGCAAATGCAGATTTCAGTGTTGCAATAAAACCAGATGTACCACAAAATCAAAAGGGCATTCTTTTAATGATATGAATAACAAATACTAAGCAAGTGACAATTATGCATAATTGACTTCATTTCAAAAAGAAGCATAACCAAAAATATTTTTATACAAACCCCAATCTTCCCAAGTTCTCTAACATCTAAAAACTGAATCACTGTTGACAGTTTCTCCTATCACCAGGCAAGGTTTAATAATTTTTACACGTACAAATCCTTTAAAAGGGAAGTGTCTTAACTCCAGGTCCCTAGCAGCCAATGTGTGCCCTCATGCCCGTGAATGAGGACAGGGTGGGTAGCCCTAGCAAAGGATAGTACTGCAGGTAAGGGAAAGGACAAAGAGGAAGGCTCTAGGAGTTTTCTCCAGGGGTTCTCAACCTTGGCATTATTGGCACATTGGACCTGATAATTCTTTGTTGAGGGTCTGGACATAAAGAGGTATACGAGAAAAATTAAACAGAGGGGAGGATGTGAAGTCAGAACTTTGCACTATGTGTGGAAGAAGCTAGTGGCTCTTGCTTGCATGCTTCTCTCTCTGAACATTAAGTTTTAAAATGAGCACAAAGACAAGTACACTAGAGATCAGAGGAGATAAGAGAAGTTTACAAGGAAGAATTCTAATTCCAAATAATCTGGCCTTCCAGATTACCCATGAGGTGATCCCTGTGTGTCTTCTGCAAAATATTCAAAATCTTGTTCTTAAGGCTCTGGCTTATAAAGTTCATGTGGAAGTAGACAAGAGACTGAGGGAAGACTAAAGGATTGGGGAGTAGGGGAGGAGAAGGGGAAGGCAGGGAGGTGGAAAAGGGCTTACCATAGCTAAGCTATGCTTAAGGCAGACCAAGTTTGCCTTCTGAATAGAGAGCAAACAAATGAAACATATGAGGGTCGTAGTGCAGCTTCTCAGACAATTTTTCCAGGTCAGATCCTTTGGGTTCTCATTGAGGAAGGAGGGAGAACCTAGAAACACTCACCATTCCCTCCCAAGTGTTTCCAGGAGGACTGCACATGATTAAAACTAACCTTAGGAAAGCAAAAAGGCATTTTTCTTTACTGCCTGGTCATTTATTCAGCTGTGTGACTAAGAAAAAAATCACTTGTGCTCTTTGTTATAATTTTTGAACCTCTCAAACAAAATGGAAATAGTACAACTCATTTCACAGCGTTATTTTGAAGATTAAATGAGACCACATATGTAAAAGGGTCCAGCAAAAAGTTAGGCAAAGCTGGCTCATTGCCCTCCTGACTCCCCTTCTTTTTTAATCCTCTTTCCCTTTCAGCTCCTGCACATATGCCCACATCTGTGCCTGCCTCCACCAGCAGAGCTTCCCACCATCTGCTCTTACATATTATATTCCCAAGCTTCTGTCATCATCCTGTTCTGGGATTTTCTTCTCTCCCTATGTTCTTGATGGAGTGGCAGTGGTACATGTTGCTAAATCAGCTAAATCCTTTCATCTCTGATGACAGAAGAATAGTGTCAGAGGTAGCAATAGGAAGGATGCAGGAAAAAGGTTGCCAGTTGCGAGGATGACAAATTTCATCTGTATCACTGTTTTGACCTTGGCAGCTCTGACTGACTCCACCTGGGTGAAGACATGAGGGAATTTCTTCCTGTGTGGTAATGCAGGCATACAGTTTAGTAGGAAAGTTAGAGGCAGTTAAAGGATAAAGAAGCATATCAGGAGTTCAGCTTTTGGTAAGCTCTTGAAAGACAAACTCTTTCACAGATAACAATCTTAAACTATAAAAACAAAACACAGAGTGAAGAAGATGAGGCAGATTTTGGAGTGGAGTTGAAGAGCAACAAGGAGACTAATGCAGCACAAGCAAAGTGGGCAAAAAAGAGGGGTAGGAAATGAGCTCAGAGAGATGGCTAGGGACCAGAACATGAATGGTGTGGACGGGCTACAGGAAGGACCTCTGATGAGTTCTGTGATGCAAAGGGGCTGGTGAATTTTGAGCAGATTCTGTCACAATCTGATCTATAGAATCTGAACCACATTTTAAATTAATGAATCTGGCTCTAGTATGGAGGACAGAGTGAAGGGCAATAAGAATGGAAGCACAGGGAACAATTAGTAGACTAACTGGTTGTTGTAAAATATAACCCATCATGAGAAGAAAATACAATTTCTTTCAAATACAACCTCCCCATCCCTTTCAAAGGTGGGAAAGCTTCTGTCAGCTTGAGTACAGAAGGGAATATCTTCCAGAAAAATTGTTGGTGAGAATACATTTGAGATTTTTAAAATAATGGAATGAAGTTTTGATGAAATCAGGTTTCTCTTGTACATATCATCTACTAACCTTCCATATTAAAAAAATTAGTCATCAAAATGTAACATTTATTCAACTGAAGCTAGTTCCACACATTTGATGAACTAGCATCAAAGATTAACTTAAAAGGTCATGAAGGAATTCAAGGTTTTCCCTGCCTGTCCCATCTCAGCACGTTAAAATTAATGTAAACACATATTAACGTCATTTCATCTCTAGCATTCACCTTTTGAAGGGGCTCTGAAGAAAATGCCCTGCAGGTAGATTTTTGCTTGACATGCAAGTTGTGCAGATAAAATCAATATAACATCCTTACAGGTCAGTCGTACATTATTTTTATTTTTATTTTTAAGCACTGGGAATCAAACCTGGGTCTCCAGTATGGCAGGTGAGAATTCTGCCACTGAGCCACCGTCACACCGCCCAGTTATATACTTTTAAAACATTGTCACTTAATAAAAAGAAATCCTAAGATTAACTGAATCCTAAGACCAATTAGGTCAAGGCTAAAATTTTAAATAAGAATGACAAATAAGAGACAAATGTTTCAAGGATTTTGTAAAGAAATTATATAAAGATCAAAAGGAAATATACATATAAAATATAATTCATAAATGAAGGCAGGGCTAGAATGAATAAGGACTTATATTCTGCCATTTAGGTCACTGCATCCCAAATGAGATGGTCCTCAGGAATTAAATGCCAGCATTTGCTCAGCAGCAATTCAATGACCAATACTCAAATAGTAGTCCCTGAGAGATTGTGTATGACCTCTAACTACTTAGTGCCTAACTCTCCACATATGTCAAACAGAGAGAAGAATAATTGCTAGCTACCTCCCAGCAACTATGGAAGATTTAATGAGACAGGGAGCCAGACCTCCATGGTGAGTCAATTATTCCCTGGGTAGAAGTCATGTTATTTGTGAGGTGCCGTAACACTAAGGATAACAGGGTATTGGACAGGCATTACACACAGCTATTTCTTAGTTCCCCAGTGCTTACATTAAAGCTTTCAGAATAATGTGCTCACCTGGTAACAGATGGTCCAGTGTTTTCATAAAACAGTTTAACGTTGATGGAATAAAATGATTATGTAGATTTTATAATGTTTCTCATTTTTCTCTATTGTTTCTCTATTTTTTCTATTGATAACAGCTAGGACACGAATGTCTTAGGACAAATAGGTTTAATGGAATAGACAGATAAGGAGGAAGCTCTCTAACTGAACCTGGACCTACAGAAATAGTCTGGTAAGAGAACTATGTATTTCATTGAGTCAAGTCCAGAGTCAAATAATTTCAGTTTGCCCAAGGCAAGGTTAGGGTGCTGTGCTCGTAAGAAAAAATTTGGATCTGCTGATGAAATATGATTTAACTCTTACAAAAGAAATGTGGTCTAATATTAATTTACATGATTAATATACATAAATAAAAGCAGTAACAGATACTTAAATTTAGATTAGTGAAGTCACAGGCTCTTTCAATAATCCAAAAGGGATTGTCATGCTCTCATAAGTTAAAATGGATAAAATTGATTTTTTACACAGATTAACCACACAATATTAATCATATAAAATATTTCCCTGAAAGTCTTGGCACAAAAATGAGCCAATGTGTTCTATTTGGCTATTTTATTTTTCCCAAAGTAAATTTAGATGGGGGAAAACCTTTAGAAGGCAATCACAAATTTCAAAATCAATAAATTCAAATTGTTTTAAGGCAGTAAATACATAGGCTTGCCAAATGCTACAAGAAATTGATGCACAATCTGTCTGGCAGCTGGAACATGTGAAAAAATTTTAAGCATGACCTTAAAATAACCAAGACTCTGAAGCCTCAACAAACCTTGTTTCAGTAAGACTATTTTACTGGTTCATAAAAAAGATAAGGAAGTAAGGGGTGGGGTAACCAAATTAATTTAGGGTGTGGTGAATTATCTTGGGTATCTTAATTTGGTACTTTTGTTTGGTGCCTGGGCTCAGAAGAAGTGGTTTACTATGGTCATTAAGACCAGCTGCTAGGTGGCACGCTGGGATTCAGAGGTAAGACAGCCCCTGAATGCTACCTCCATTCAGTGAGAACTATTTCACCAGCTTTTAAAAGTTGCCTCCACTGATCTGGACTTGAACAATAATAGACTGCATGAGAAGATCTAATTTTCCCAACACTTCTGCTACCATGGCTTTATTCTAAATCCCACAATTCTTCAGAAGAACCAGGAAACCATTAAATTGAAAAAATTTTTTTCATTCATACAAAAATTGGGAAGAAAGCCAAATTTTATCATTAAAAATATTTCTGGTTTGATATCAAAGTGTCATTATTAACACTTTGAGAAAAAACATAAATACTATTCTATTTTATAGTTTACTTAAAACTTACAAAGGTAGAATATGTTTAATGAAAAAAATTGTAGCAATACAAATACAAAAATATATTAAATAAATAAAATCTACCTTTAACTGACTCTCCATCTCTGAACAACCACTTCACAAGGGAAAAATGACTAATTTGTTGTATAATGTCCATATCTTTTTTACACACACACACTCACCCACTTTCTCTTTCCCTCTCTCTGTCTTACACATAATTTTACAAAAATGGAACAATTTTTCTATCCTGCAACTTGTCTTCATTTTGCTAGGCAGCATATCAGAGACATCTTTCCATATCTGTACACACAAATCTAACTTTTGTGTATGTATCAAGTTATAAATAATTGCAATATATATATATACATAAACTGCAAATTCTTCCATTTGTTTGTTCATTCATTCATTCTGTAAACCTTTATTGCATGTCAGCTAAGTTTCAGGTGCAGTGCTAGGCAGGATATAAAAAAAACTTTCTGTAAGTACTTTGAATATAGACAGCAGAAGGGGGCTCAGGGAAATTTTCCTCAACATGGTGCACCTAAGATTAGTCTTGAAGGGTATACAGATGTCAGTTAGATAAAGAAGTGAGGGACTAGACCATACTAGATTAGAATATGATAATGTAAGTATATGAACTTTTTAATACCAACATATGTTATTTTCAACATGAATAAACTATTTCACCATATTTTATTGTTTGTTTTTCTTTCTTCAAAATAAATATAAATAAAACTGGAACTAGATTTTCAATAGTGCAATTAATAATGATTAGTTCAGAAAAAACTTTATATAATGGAAAACGTAAGATCTAAAGTTTCAACACCCTCTTTTTATTAAAGCCACTAAATATGCATATGTACAATACATATGTGTATATGTATACAGACTCGCATATACAAACCATATATTATAGCACAGTAAATACTGCAGAATAAAATAAATCTGGTCCTTTTGACACTCTTGTCAAAAGTAAACTTAGCCATTTGATTTAACTAGAAGAATTTACTCATAAATCTAATGCTTTAGTGACAGGCCAGGAGAAAAGCCATATACAATCAGTCAATCTGAATTTTATATAGAACCATTACTGTTGTCTGAGAAGCCAGATCAAATTTTAGTCATCCAAAATTCTGAGTGTATTTTATAATCACAGTATTATATGGAGCTCTAGAAAACACCTGAAGACACAGTCTTAGTTCTCAAAGGGCTTCCAATATATTACCTGGGACATATGTGGTCACCACTAGTTATAATACAAAAGATATACACAGAGGAAGAGATTAATTCCAGCCAGGGTACTGGGGAATGTTTAACAGATGAGACAGGGTGAAGTTGGGTGAGATCTCAACTAGCAAAACAGGGATGAAGGGTATGACAATACCAGAAATAGTACAGGTAAAGAAACAGGAGGCTTCTATGTACATTTAGAGGACAGTAAGTTAATTAGGCAGGGTGAGGCTAGAGTTTAGGGTACAGAGAGAAGGCAGCAGATGGGGGCAGATTATGGAGAAGATTAGTTTTATGTACAGAAATTCAACCTTTATCCTACAGGAGGTGAGGAACCATCAAAATTTTCTCATACGGAATGACATGATCAGGAGTGGCATAGGTTAGAATAGAAAAGAAGATGAGAATAAAGGTAGGAGACTATGACAAAGCTCTAAGGAAGAGGTAATGAAGAGCTGATTAAGGTCAGGAGCAGTGGAAATTGGAAGGAGGTAATTGACTGAAAGACACATTTGGAAACAGAATGATATAGGGAAAAGAATTGGGGCTCTATCCAAGAAGGCCTGCATTTGAGTTTTGGCTCCTTGTTTTCTGGCCTTGGACAAGTAACTATTTCACCGGCTTTTAAAAGTTGCCTCCACTGATCTGGACTTGAACAATAATAGACTGCATGAGAAGATCTAATTTTAACTCTTTCAAATTATAAATTCCTCATCTACAGAGAGGGAATATGCACCTACCTGTGGCGATATGACTATCTGAGACTTTGCTAAATGTGGAAAGACTAAAACATAAACCAGATCTACACATGTACACATTCAACAATACATAATTACATAAAGGAGAACAAAATGTAGCCTCCATCTGGTTGGGAAAACAGATAAATAAATAACTAAAATGACAATACCATAATGTGACCAGTGCTATACTAGGAGTAAGATCAAACACAAGAACCCAGAAAGAGATTGTGTAAGGACATTAAAGATTATATAAACGTGGTGAAGGGATTTAAGGAATTCATAGAGGTGATGTTTGAACCGGCTACTCACAATTTGAGGTGTTTTATTTTCACTTTGAATGACCAGGCTTTCCCCTTTATCACTTGGTCTCTATTCACCATATAAATTACAGTAAACAATGCATATAGATCCCTGTATGCCATTTGAATTTTAGAGGATGAAAGGAGAGTCAAGAGAAAGTGGTTAGAAAAAAGCTGAGGCAGGTGGAGGAAAGCTAGAGGAAGAAAGATTAGGGGACTATGAATGAATTTTAGGCAAATACCTTCTTAAAAACAATACCTGAAGAAAGCCAGATAATATTTATAGTCTCAGTGTGATATAATGTTAAGGCAGCAAAACTCAAATGAAAGAATCTAGTAAGTTCTGAGTGGCTGTTTAATAGGCTTTTCTCAGTAGGTGAAGCTAAATTGAGGTGGCTACAGTCAGTGTCAGTGGCCTGTCTGAACAGGTTAAATTTCAAGAAACAAAAACAGCATCAAATATATAGCCCTTTGTTTAGACTATTTGCATGCATTTGTCTACTGCCAACAAGATCCAAAATAACCATTCCATTGAGAAAATGAGAGAAAAAATATGGCTGAAAAATGCTTATTTTTAATCTTTTCAAGTATTATGTAATTTTGTCCAATTTATTCAACAATTATTTATTGAATGCCTACTCTGTGCAAGACATAGTAGGGGATACAAGAGTGAAAAGGACACAGATCTTACCAACAAATATTCAGAGACTCAAACAAATTCGCTATGAAAAAGAAAGGGATAAAGCCAATGAGAAGTACAGATGAAATGCTACATGGTATAAATGAGGAGGTTACTTGGAGTTGGGAAGATCAAGGGTGTGGCAGTGGTTTAAGGGCTGAGGGAACTATGCTGTATTATTAATTTGACAAACATTTACTGAGAACGTAGAACACGCAAGACACTTGCCTAAAATGAAATGAGACTCTGAGGTGATTTAGTCCAACTCCTTTACTTAATTCACTAGGAAATGAAAGTCCAGAGATTTGAATAGCTAATTCAGGGTTGAACAGCACATCAGAGGTAGTGCTGAAAGGAGACATGCTCTCTTCAGGCTGCAAGTCCAGTACTTTCTACTATTTCACTCCATCTCCTCCAATACCCTTAGTGTGAATATTCTGTGACAGGCAGTCATTTCAAAAGGTATCTGTTCTGTTTCTGAATTAATCTAACTTGTAAAATGCTTCCTCTCTAACACTTTAGTTAAAACCTGCCTTCCTTTCTAACCACTGGTTCCTTATTGAGTGACACAGAACATACCTAGTTCTGTGTCCACAGGACCAACTACGCATACATGAAGACAGCTCTCATATCCCCACTAGTTTTCTCATATGAGGCAGGGAATACCACCACTCTATTAAGGACTAAATATATCACCATGGTTGAGGGAAATAGGCACTGGAGTTAGAGACTTAGATTTGAGTTCCAGTTTTAACATCCACTAGGTGTGTATTCCTGAGCAAAGTTATTTAATTTATATAAGCTGTGTGCTCATCTAGAAAATGGGGATTTTTAAGTCCTTCATGTTTCCCATCGGTGTAAAAGCTATGATAGAGAATTGGGGCAACTTTTGGTATAACTGCCAGAATTCTAGAATTTCTCTATATACATTAAGCTCACACTGAATCATTTGAGGAGAAAAACTGCAAAAACTGAAAAAGATGGCAGTATTTGGCTATCTCTCTTTTCCTCCTTTCCCTCTCTGCCACAAACCAGTTAAGTGACAGTTCTGAAATACTGAAGAAAAGATAGGTGGCTGCCACTGCTTCAAAAGATGACCTATGCAGACAGAGCTGCTGGCAACCCAGAGGGGAGCAGCTGTTTATCGAGATAAAATGCTGAAGAAATTTTCCTCGCATATAAGGCACAAATATGTTTTTTCTTTTTGTTTTGTATTAGAAAGATCCTCAAGGGAAGGATTCAGATACAGTTTTGTAACTTGCACAGTAAGTGTACTAAAAGACAATGGTACAAGGACTATTCCCTCTATGTTAACAAGTTCTCCTAAAATAATGCAGAACAAAGCTGACTGCTTTTCCTAGTTACTTGGTTAGGGTGGGAAGGGAGTGGGAGAGAAAAGAAGATTTAGAGTTGATTTCTTTTTTCCTGCTTCCAAATGTTATAAACCAGCTGGTAATGTTTAGTAGCAATAACCTCATCTACTAGGTGCTGCAACTAATTTCCCATATTTGGATAGGAAAAATGTATCATGTCTGAAAGAATGACATATGGACAGGGAATTCAGTGACTGACACTAAAGGTACATATGTCGCTCTGGGGTATGAGAAAGTAACCAACAAAGACTCACCTAGATGATCTACAGATTGAACACATAGTTTGTGAAAGTAGAGACAGACTGAGTCAGTGTTCTTAAAATAAAGCCAAAACTAAGAAAAGGAAGATAAAAATACAGAAGGAGTAATGTATCAGAGACTGACAGCATTCCCTAATAATCGCTCTTTCATTCTTCCATTGTAATAACATTTCTAATGGGACATAGGGCCATTCAGAATAAAGTCAGCATTTTCCAGTCTCTCTTGCAGCTAGATGTAGCCATGTAACTAAATAGTGGCCAGCATTACACAGCAGCTTCTGGACACACCTTCCTTAAAAGATAGCTGGGGCACAACTTTTATCACCCTTTCATCTCTTTTTCCATCTAATTGCCTGTAAGGCAGATGTCTCCACCTTAGATCAGGATGAGGAGAGCAGCACCCTGAGAGATGGTGTGGTGAGCTGGAAGGAATGGGCAGCTAAACATATAAACTGTTTACTATTTTTATTAGAAACAATGTCAAAAGTAGCCTTAAAGTTATCTTTTGCACTCATTTATTTCCTTAGGTTACATTTCTAGAAGTGAGTAAAAGGATATGAAACCTTCCTAGCAACGTGGGACAGAGATCCTGGAATGAGCTGAGACTCAGCATCAAGGGATTGAGAAAAACCCTAGAATGAGCTGAGAATTAACATCAAGGGATTGAGAGGACCTTCTCAACCAAAGGGGGAAGAGTGAAATGAGACTAAGTGTCAGAGATTCCAAACAGAGTCGAGAGGTTAGCCTGGAGGTTATTCTTACACGTTAAGTAGATATCACCTTGTTCAAGATGTAGCGGAGAGGCTGGAGGGAACTGCCTGAAAATGTAGAGCTGTGTTCCAGTAGCCATGTTTCTTGATGATGATTGAACAATGATATAGCTTTCACAACGAGACTCTGTGAATGTGAAAACCTTGTGTCTGATGCTCCTTTTAGCTACTATATCAACAGAAGAGTAGAACATATGGAATAAAAATAAATAATAGGGGGAACAAAT